>VZRS01012164.1:0-215990 GCA_013398055.1 Ifrita kowaldi
CCTTTTTCTTTCCCTTCCCATCCTTTTCTTTCTTTTTCACTTATTGTGTTTTTACAAGGGAAGAGGATTCAACATGCACATGGGTACCTATTCATACACAACTGCACTCTTGCACTTTGGTTTTTCCACTTGCCAGTATTTAAACTGAGAGCACTACATTTATCTGCTCATAATGACTTAAAAATGTGGATCCTCTTTCATACATGTAACATGAGGAGTTAAGTATTTTAATTTCTGTAGAATCACGTATATGCTTTCGTCTCACAGCATATAATTATTTGCTTGATCAGCTTCATGAGACTGATAAAAATGTAAAGAAATATTAACAATTCACCCACCTTGTGAAAAATGTTGGTGCAACAATATGAATCTGGATACAATACTCAACAGATAAGTGAATTATTCCATTTCACTTTGATCAAATTTCACTGAATTATCCCTACAGGGGTTTAGAGGATCTCTGAAGGTCACAGATCTCTTTTTATTTTCCAAAATAGCTAAAATTTTAATCTGTTTTGACAACAACTCCAATAGCAAATACCTCACTATATATGCTTAAATTCTGAACAAAAATGGTACTGGGATAAAACAAAAACTACTGATGTTGAACTTTTGTATATCAGTATAAGAGTATGCTGAATTTTATCCTTTCATGACTTAGCATAAACCTATTCACAAAGTCAGAGTCACTGTGGTCAAATCTCAAAGAAAGATCTTAAAAAAATTCTCAGTTCTATATAAGAATCGGCTACATATGCATACATACAACATGCAGTAAAATAGACCAGAAATTTCAAGCAATACCAATTAATAACCAGTACTGCAATAAAAGAGATTTAACAATTTAAAATGTATCAAATCATTAGAAGTTCTGTTTTGAGCTACAAGCCTGCAGGTGTAAATTTCAGAAAATTTAATTTTAAGAATTTGCACAGAAAGTTTTTTACATTTTATAGACAGGACAATTTCTCTAAGAAAAACCTTTAGAGAACTACTGCCAGTATCTAACCCTTGTTTGTTTTTCTTCCTGAGCTAGTCACTGAGCTCTAAATATTTCTCTCATTCTGTTTGTCCTGAATGGCCCCAGAATAGGTTTTGCTTATCCCAAGGAACCAATCAGTTATCCCCACACTCCTGAAACACTGATATCTAACCATCTCTTTATCTTGATCCACTTAGGAGATCAGCTTGCCTAAAAGACAGCAAAGCTGCACAGAACATCCTCTTCCCGCAGTCCTAAATCCTTCTGCTACCTTCCCAATATTCTGGAGGTGGGTTGTTTTTCTTTCCCATGTTGTTTAGCATATAATAAAGTTGACATGTGAGAACAGGTCAAAACTATGTCAGCTCTGAAGAGCTTTGCTAACACAAAGCGTCTGAGACTCTGGATCTCACAGAAGAGTAAAATCTGTAATCATGAGGAGAAAAAAAAAGGTAGGTGCAGGAACAGTTTATTCATGATTCCTGACACTATGATTTAACTCTGGTAACTGAGGCCAGACTGAATTATCTACTAAAATTCAAGGAAGACCAAACAAGCACAAGGTAATGGCATCTACCTTTAGCTTTCTGCAAGTAATTGTAGCAAGCACACAAACACTGCAGACAAAACTTGTTACTTTATTCTGACTGACATCCATTTCTTTCTATCTTCACATGGCAACAAGTGATGATGCCTCGCAAGAAAATACACTCCACTAGTCCATGGATTTGAGGCCACTTTGGCTTCTTCTGGGAAATCGAATCGTGCTACTAAACAGAAAACTTTTCAAACAAATCATCTGCAGTAAAATTGCTGCAATTGCGCTGTGTCCACAAATATGGAAAGAGTTAACGAGAGAAAGCACTGAAGAATATCTAGCAGGCTCCAGGTTTCTGTAAAACCCATAAAAACATTCTACTTAGATAACAAATAGGCTACCTACCTTCCCACAACAGCTATTAACATAAACCACTGGTGTGGTTTTACCTATTAAGATTCTCACATTGTTTGTAACAGTACACAATCTCATTTTATAGAACATAAGCTTTGCTTATAATCCTTCTACTGCACTTGGAAGCAGTTTTTTCATTTGACCTCTAGAGTTGGCTTCCTAGATTGCTTTTTGTCCTAAAGGAGAGTACTCATCATCCAAGCCTTTAGAACAAAAAAAAGGGAAAAATTGAAACTGTATCTTATCTTTCCCTAAGAGTGCCTAACACTTGCTTTCCCAAGAAACAGGGAAGCCCTTTGGCCTATAAAATCCTCTCAGCTTTAGCTTGCTTCCCTGTGTACATACAGCTCTCCATGTTTTGGGGTTTACTAGACTTCATATAAATGTCAGAATGTTAAAAGGTTTGAGATTCAGCTGTAATGGTGAGCAGATACACAGGCAGGTCTGGAACCCAGCTGACAGGCAAGTTTCATTAACTCTTGGCACTCCCTACTGATTTTCTCTATTCCAATGGGTATCAGCTGCATCAGCTTCAGAATGGAGGCCTGAAAGTGTAAAAGTTTTTGAGAGCTACACAATTGTAAGTCTTGGTTTTTAAAGGCAGGTAGAGAGATAATAAAAACTTTTAATATGTTCACAAGCATGTGCTCCTGTTCGTTGAGCTTTTGTCTCTATATATTTCTATGTCTAATGCACCCCCTGCAGTTTGCATGGACTCAGGCACAAAGAGGACTATAATAATGCTCTCCTTCTTTCTTCTGCTATTCTTTTTTGTTATGTTACACCTTGGAACAGATTCGTCCTGTTCAAGCTATTAGTCTTTCCCTATCTATGGACATATATTTCACATCTTTTGTTATTTTTTTAATTAGAACTATCTTACAACATTCAAATAGAAGTCATTGTTGCCTATGGAAAGGATCTGTCATGAAAAATCAGAACAATTAATTTGCTATTTGAAATTTGTATTTATTTTTATTAAGAAGGAACACATTTCTTAACAGTATAAGACTGTGGTCATAAAAAACAATTATGTTTAAGACTGGATAATGTCAAAAGAAAAAAATTATAAAAGCAAAACAAGAAGGTCAGAGCAAGGACTGTTTCACAGGGCTCTCTGCAGACCCCTCAAGCTCAACAGCTGAATTCCAGTGGCTGCCTGTGGCTCAGGCTTACACAAACAGCATGCAAGGAGCAGCGCTTCCCCTGGGACAGCCTATCAGCTTCCAGGGGAAAAACTGCCATGGCTTCCTCAGCCAAGGTGAGCTCATGGCCCACCACACTGGGCATCCAGCCCTGCTCCCACCTGCCATGATCCTGGCTGGCAGGACCCAGTGTCCTGCCCCTCCAATGGCCACACCGATGGCCATGCCATCGGCTGCCCTGCGCTCCACTGTTCCCTCCTCCCTCTCGCTGCTGCTTGTGGTGAGGTCTCTCTGTGTGCTGTGGCAGCAGCTCTGTGTGGTCTGGTGAGGAAGTTGCAGGGACAGACAAGGCAGCTGCTACCATCATGGAAAGTCTTGCACAAACATGTGCAGAGAAGAAGCTGAGCCAGACACAGAAAGGGAGTAGGCATGGCCAGAGGCCATGTCCCCACAGGTAGGGATGGGCGGGCTGTTGAGACAGGAGAGGCTGGAAACTTGTGATCGACCAGTAGACATGCAGCTGCTCAGGACATCGCAGAAGGCAAACAAGATACTTCAGGAGACCCTCAGAGCCAGCTCAGCCCAGAGCTGGTATCTGCAGAAGGGGGCAAAGACAAGTGACACCATTACTGAAGACTCCCTTCTGCAAGGTATGGAGGCACCAAAACATTAGTTGTGGGAGACTGGAGGAATTTGCTGGCTTGAAAAACTTCAGGCACATGTATGGGGAAAGGAGCAAGTCGAGTCTTGCCCTGGAGAGGCGATGCCCTGCTCCACACACCCCACCCCTCCGGGGCGTGTATCCCAGTCCTGCAGTGGGGCCAAACCCTGGTGTATGGGAGGCAGTGCTCCACACTGTGACCCTGGAGCCTCTAACCCAGCTCCTAAGTGGCCAAATGACCAGAAGTCCCACCTAAGGGAAGGACCCAGGAAAGCTAATGGGTACATAAGACAGAGCATGAGGTACACACAAGTCTTGACCCTACCTCCTCTTGGAATTTTTCTCAGGTGAACACAACTGGAACCAGGAGTGGTAGCTATATTTGTTCCTTTCTATATCTCTTCTGTCTTTCTTCTAATTCTTTCTTCTCAAAGTTTGAGTAACTTAAAGTCAGACGGGTTGGTTTGCTAAGCGGAACGAGCTTAGAGTTTACTAATGCTTTGTGAAAAGCTTTATGTTGATTTAATATTGCTTTAAACTTTTGCCAAAGTTCCCAGGTTTTCTGAAGTTTGCCAGTAAAGTTTATATTTGTTTGCCCTCTTGACAATATCTTGTCAGTGTTTCTCCCTTGTACCTAACTCAAGTTGCAAAAAGTAATCTTAAATCCTTTTAAGAGACTCATTGAGCAAGATCTGGGGCCTTACACCAATCCAAGCTGACATCCTCAGAGGCTTGTCTGTCAGCTTGGCTGTCTGTCAGGGCCAGGATCTGGGATTCTACACAGGGACCATCAGGCTTGCCCAACTCACTGGTGGTTAACCCTTGTTACTCTTCCCTGTGGGTGCCAACAACACTGCAAGGGTTAGCCCAGTGCACTAAGAGTGACTGCAGAGCTCTAGGTGTGGCAGGAAGGCATGGGGGGCCCTCAGTCATGCCATCAAGGGAGAAAGTCTTATAAGGAGGTTATTGAACCTCCAGTCAGGCTCTTTGTAGACATTAATAACAGAGGGATAAGAGAAAATATTATTAAATTGAGACAGGTATCTTACCACAGTAGAAATGTACTTACTGTCCTAATTCGAAAGAATTAATCTCCCTATTTTTTTTGAAATTTCACAGAATATAAAAGTACAGTTAATGGATAATATTAGTCATATGATGTTTTTTCATTACCACTTTTAGAAATTTCTGTTTTGGGTGGTAGGATTGGGGCTTGTTTTTTTCACTCTCAATGCGCTGAAAGTACGTCAGCTTTCATTTTCCTTACATTTGTTTTCTCTCAGAAAAACTAATTTCTTTAAAGTTTCTTATTTAGTGAGTCATTTTAATCACTCTCTTCTGCATTTTAAAAGAAGGTCACTCTTACCACCAAGTCCTGAAGAACAGCCACAGCAAAATAATCCATGGGTTTTATTCTTTACTCCCTTAAACACAATAATCCACTTCATATTTGTAACCACCATTTAAAAGGCTTTAACTTATTTTCAAACGAGTCTCATTTAATTCCATACATTTCATTTAGTCTTTTCAGCTGAAACACCTTAAAGGCAGAGCAGAACAACGTTTGCCAACCATTATTTCTATTTACAATTGCAAAGCTGTGTCAGTGTGATGAGCTTCACCTTTGGTTCCACATAACAAAACCACAGTTACAGTGAACCCATGTTTTATGCTGTCACAGGAGTCTGTGCTGCATGACTAGCAGGGAATTATAGTTATGTTTTTCTCTCAAAGTTGAAATGTTCTCTAATGTGGCGTGTTAGACAACAATAAAATGTGGTTAACATCCAGAACTGTTGCCAGTGCAGCCCACAAGTAGCTTTCAAGCAAAGAAAAACAACAGTTATGAATAAATACTCTTTACTGTTACTTTTTCATGCTTACACAGAGCCAGAGATTTGAGTTGACTGTGAAATTCTTCTGAAAGGAAAACATGACTGTTTTAGAGCTCCTGTTATTTCACAATATCTTCACTTCTAGCCTAAACATACACATATACACATTCACAAACACACACATAGAATTCAGGTGCCTTAAAGGTATGGAACATCAGACCCTAAATCCCAGGAAGCTCCTTCTATTTTCCTGAAATTCTTGTACGTCTTTCCATTCCTCACACATGGTTCAGTCGTGTCTGTTGATCCAAGTTTTGATTCTTAAACCTACATGTCCAACAGCCAGTCTGCAATGCTTTTGGTAGTGAGGTCTATACTCACCTTCCCTACTCACTCCATGAAGGGGACAGGAGGCTGAATTTCCTATTAATTTTCTGGTTTTCCCTCATTCTGTTCAAGAATTGCAGTTGGAAACAACAAGAAAACTACACATATAATATTTCCTTACAACAAATTTTTCAGATTTTTTTAAAAAATAAAAATGCTGACTGCAAAGAACTGAAAATATCCTCCTTGAACTCAAGGAAAAGGGGGGTAGAGTCTCCTAGCAATAACCTATTTAAATTATAGGAGGCACCTGGAATGCAATTAGTGCAGGAAATTGTTTTATTATGGACAGAAAACTATTAATAGTTTTTAAAGCAGGATTCTGTTCCCTGCTGAAGTTTAGATTTTAAATTCAAATTTACTGCCTATGTCTATTAATTGCAGTAATAGCTCAGTGAGATTAACTGATACTTGTGTGACTGCTGCCTGCCAGTCCCAGAAGGGATTTTGTACCATGTGGGCTAGCTCATCAACATATGGATAATGGAAAGAGATGTTATGTTCGTGGCAGTCAGAAGTGAATAGAAGAGATTCTCTCACTGAAGGCATGAAATATATATATATATATAAATTAGGATAAACATCAGCAGCCTGTGGTTCTGCTTCAGCTAAAGACCGTAGTTTTTTTCCTTTTTAAATGTACTATAAGAGACACAGAGAGGATCAAGTAGTATTACAGCAGCAATAAGGAGCAGCTCTTACCTTGGGGATAAATTGGCTTGCTCTCAGCAGAACTCCACAAGGTTTGCTAAAATCTTTCCCCCCTGCTGCCCTTTCTACAAAGTGCTGGCACCTGGCACACAGGTAGCACCAAGCCCAGTGCCACTGCTTGCATTTTGATAAGCCCCATGGCTAAAAAGCATTAGAGCCACCACTGGGAGAAAAGCAGTTCTCTCCAAAAGAAACCAAGTTTTTTGCCATTTACTCAAAAACCAACATGACGTTTTTCAGTCTCTTACAACTAGACTTTGAACAAACAGAGCCGAACTATTTTTAGCATATAATAACTATTTTAAAGATTACAACAGTATCAATGGTCAAAGCAAGAAGTGTTCATAACATGAATTTAAAATATCCTTTATAGTACTACCGGCTATTCCAAAGGGAGTTATCTTCCCATTATTCAGAATCAAAAATATAGATTTTAATAGCAAGATAATCAAGATCTTGCAATGTATTGCAAGAGTTGCACACTTAAAGCAGAAGTTTTTGAGCCTAAAATACAAGAAAAAATATGTCAGTAATCATCTTTTACCCCCAATACCAAGTCAATAATATAAGCAAGATTATTTTCTGACTGGAAAAAAACCAAAAAAACCCATTGTGAAATGCAGAAAAAGACAATATTTCTATCTGGCCAAATCCACTGGTAGAAGGGATGGATTTTTTGTAATTTGTTTCATGGTATTCTGTTTTTCTATTGCAGTCAAAAAATCTCCATTAGGAAGGTGCATGGACTATCCAACCACGGGTATTGGTTTAAAGTGACAAGTACAATAATGTTGTCTATTCTGTGCATTTAGTGGAGGATGCATGCATGGTATCTAGCAGGAGTATAATGGAACTCTCTGTGAATAATTTGTTATTGTTCCAGAACCAAATATTCAGAGATCCAACATTTTGCTTTAGCAATTCAGCTTGAGTTTGCTTAAGATTATGCAGCAATGGGAGAAGTGAAATTCAGGTGACTTGCTGAAAAGTATTTTCAGGAGTGTGCTTCTTCCTGTTGAAGGTTATTATAGAAATTCTGGTGAAGGCCTTAGATTCAAGTAATTCTTGCCATGAAAACCACCTCTATCAGTCACGGATTAAATACTGTAGCAAGATGGCAATGTAAGGCTTGTGCACTAGCTGTGCTTGTTCCTCATAATTTATGGTAGTTACTTTTACCTATTAATTGTGCACATGCCTCACTAAATTGACAGCTAAGTTCTACCTGTTCTGCATTTAAAAGTAAGCATGTTGTATTTACCATAGTTGTGACTTTGCATAAGCTCATAATTGCCCAGTGAGTTGCAGTTAAAGCAGTAAAGTGCATGTTTCTGTCTTCAGTACGCATTGTTTTGGTCACAGCTGTGTATGACATCTCTCAGGGTGGTGGCAAATGGGCAGGCTAATATCAGCTGCAGAATCTGTCTTCATCTTGGACATGTGAAGCCTGAAAGCATTCCCAACTGAAGTTGTACCTTCAGACGTGAACAGTATTCACAGTAGTACCGTATCAAGCTGTCTTTCACAAATTGGGATGACAGTAATGACCCTGACAGCAAAGCCATGGTGCTCTGAAATCATACTTCATTTGCTCCTTCTGGTGACTCTTTCGACTAATATCTTACCTATACTACTGTGTTCAGTGTTTCTGTATCCCTCTGCTTTCCTTTCCCACAAGTACACAGCGCAAATATGCAGCTGTCTTATGAAGGAAATACTAAAGCCTCAGTTAAGAGTGTGGTGAACATTATTTCTGCATCCTTCATCTTAAATCATGTATTAGAAGCCTGTAGGTTTGGATAGTCCATGCACCTTCCTAATGGAGATTTTTTGACTGCAATAGAAAAACAGAATACCATGAAACAAATTAGAAGCCTGTAGGCTTCTAGTGCATTCTTTTCTTATGCATTTTCCAATGCATTCTTATTCTAATAAGAAAGCACTTTTTTCTTACTTAACTTGTTCTAATGAAGACCTGCATGCACACAAAGCATCAACAAAAAAACACTCAGCGGATGTTAAAAACACAAATCATTCATGGTATTAACTTCAATAATGTCCAATAAAGAAGGCAAAAGATAGATGCATACAACATGTCACTTTCTATTTCACTTTCTGAATCCCAGTGGTCTAGGATCTGCTACTGTGTATGAAAACTATGGAAACAAATGTTGCCATGAATATTAAAGAATACAAATAGAGAGTGAATCATTAATAACACACCAAACGAACATTCCAACACATAAAAATCAGTGAATGTTTTGAAGATCAAACAAAAAAGCTTTGATTAAAAACAGGATCAGAAAATTTAGTAGTTATCATTTATGACACACAACCTCATAAGAAAACCTAAACTCAAAAGTTTAAAATAGATGGTTCATAAATTATAGATTTAACATAATATATAACACTGGCTGCTTTCCCCCCTGTTTTGTATGTGATTTAGTCCCTTGCAACATACAAATGCAAAATTCTTATTTGGTATCCTTTTAATACGGGAACTGACAGTTCAAAGGATGGGGAAGATTCAGAATGACAGTGCTGCTTAGGTAATTTATTTCAAGATATGCGTTTGAAGTAATTTATATGCTGAAAAATTCAACTTTACATTTGGAGTCCTAATGTAAGCACTGTGGAATAATTTCCCCTGTGTAGAAGAACTTACTGTGCAAAAGCAGGCCTTTACACAAATTTTCTATAGCACAGATTCTGCATGAATCATGAAGAGAAAATTAAAGTGTGCAGACACGGAACATCTTCCAAAATAACTACATGTATGGAATTTGTTGGTGATAATGAAAAATGAGTAGCTTCTTGTTGCTTCAGAGCAAATACATGTGTTTGTATAGTGCTTGACTAGTGTCTTTAGTTAAATGCAGACTGGACTCTGAAGTAACTACACTGTGGTTGAGATAGGGGCTTTCTAAATGAGAATTTGTGGAAAGATCCCCACTTTTGATTCTAAGGTCAAGTTAAACAGAAAACTAACTGAGGGGACATGGCTGAAAGCTAAATGACTTAAAAATGCTGGCTAGATAGCAATCAGGGTTGGAAAACAAATTAATTACCCATACACCTTTATCTGTAATGGGAAAAAAAAAGCAAATAGGTAAAGATGTCTGTTATCAAGATGACACAGACAATTAAAGTGGCAAGAACAAGACTTTTTGTTTCTGAAGAAGCTATGCAAAATACACAATATTCAACTATGTTAAGAAGGCATATACTATATATGAAGTTTTCCTGTGAATTCAAAAATTAAGATGACAACATCAAAAGCTGGAAACACTGTTTAAATTTAGAATGGATTCAAAGACACATATGGAGCAAAGAAAATGGTGGTAGAAGATAACAGGCTCCCCTCCCCCCCGCGTGTATGCTAGTTGACAAACTAGGAATATACTGCAATTCAGATAAGCAAGTAACAATGAAGAAAACACAGCAAAGGATCCTAGACAGTAAGTGAAAGAGAGCAGAGAGGAGAAATCAGGAATGAATACTACTAGAATCAGTCACTAAGATGAGTGGAATGAAAGTGTTAAGAGCTTCAGAATAAAGAGTAATATGGATGGCATTTCCGACATTGTGAGAAAAAAAGGCAGGATTGTGTGTGGTCAGAACTCAGGCAGAAGCGCATTCAAAGTGTTTACACTATCTGACTATCTGCAACAACAGAAGAATGAATTCAATATGCAGAAGTCCTTGCTAGCTTTATGCTTATATTTGCACTGAAGTAAGATGAGGCACGTAGGGGCAGATTTAAATTTCATGTCACGCATACAAAACAGCAGTAGCTCTTCTTGCACTGATGGTGTGATGTTGGCTCTTCCACAATGAAGAGGAAACCAAAGTAATCTCTAGAAATTCTAAGACATAAATGAAAGGCCTAGTATTTAAAAGGATCTTTGTCTGCAAAGGGTGCTTAAGTTCTCCAAATAACCTGCCCAGTACTATTGTTCAGATGGATGTATTCAGATATCTTATTCAGATTTAATTCAGAAAGGTCATAAAGTAATAGCCAGAATAGAAACTGCCATACTAAAATTTATAGTTAATTCTACTTGGTCTGGAATTACTTTAAATGCAACTGCTGCATCTTGGAATCAAGATGGAATTAAGAAGATTATTAAAGATGGTATCTACATTTGGTACTGTTTGTCTCTAAGGTAAAAATGAAAAGAAACCTCATTTCCTATTTTGCAGTGAATATGATTTCTTTTAGGTCTGTAATGGAAAAAACCCCAAAGATTCCACAGAATCACAGGATGGGTCCAGTTGGAAGAGACCACAGTAGGTCATCTGGTCCCATGTCCTCTCTCAAGCAGTGTTATCCTAGAGCACATAGCACCAGATTGTGTCTGGATGGTTATTTAATATCTCCAGGGATGGGGAAAGAAGTTATTCCTCATATTATGATAGAACTTCCTGTGCATACAGTTTCTGCCCATTGCCTCTTCTTCTATTGCTTTGCACCACTGAGAAGAGCCTGGAAATATCCTCTTGACACCCTCCCTTCAGATTCTCTTAGACTTTACTGAGGTCCACTCTCAGCCATCTCTTCTCGAGGCAGAACAGGCCCAACTTCCACAGTGTTTCCTCATAAGAGACATGCCCCAGTCCCTTAATCATGCTCATAGCCTCTGTTTTGTTTCATATTTGATCTCTTACCATAAGCGAAATGTCTTCTTTATATAAACAGTCTATCTCCACATATTAGAAGTCTACAGTCATAGCTACTGTTGTGATGTACACGATTCATTTCTGCTGAGTATTCTACCCAGGGGACGCAACTTCAACTTCTCCACTAAGTTTTTCCATACATATTTCATTATAAAACACAAATTAATTTAAAATACGAGAAAACACCCGTTTCTCTGCTTAGATTTTGCCCCGACTTTTGCCAGAGGTACAGCAACACTCTGCTGATGTCCTTATTAATCAGAGTCATTCTCTTCCTCTGTCCTAGTATGTGGATATAGAGCACATTGTCATCCTGTTCAGTCAATGGAGAGGAATTCCCATTTCACTCAAACCCAAGAAAACTTTCTAAAAGAATGGAAAGAAAACTTCAAAGTTGCCATTACTAAAAGATTCTAGATCACTATCTTATCTTGGTCAGCTGGGGAATGACATGTCTGTGTAGAAAGTGTCTTGCCCTAGCAGAGAACAGGATTTTTTGTTTAGTTTTATAAATCTCTGTGCATGTTACAGCAATACCACTAAAACTGTAGTCTGCTTTAGGAAGGTCCCCTTACTGATGTGAGTTTGAAAGGACCATATGTCTATAATTTCGGGTCATGTATTTCCTAATATGCCTTCATCCTTTAAAGATAAAAATTAGATAACAATAAGCTGGTTACAGAAAAAATGCTGTTTAAAATTTATTTTTCATAACTTTCATATAATTTTCAGATGATGACTGTTTATATTGTTGAAATTATATAAAGTAGGAGTAATTCCAGTGTATTTTTTACATCTTGTGCATAGCACTAAAACCAGTCTGTATATTTATCTTCTAACAAATAAAAATCTTTGTAAACAAGGTGAATGTAAAATGCCAACTAATTTGCTTTAGACATCTCCAATATCCATGAAATTTAAACAGTCAAGACAGAAATATTTGAGGAAGGACCGAGGTACAAAATTACAATTTCTATAGGAGCTGGAAATAGTCTAATTTCACAGTCAAGCCTTTGCAGAATTCTTAGCTGTTGCTTTTCTGTTATTTCATCTTCTGCATAATCTGGCAATATGCCAAGTACTTCCACCTAAATGTATTTGTTAACTTTCTCAGAAATTTAAAATTCACCTCTGGTGAGCCCATGGTTTACATGGCCTATACAAAATACAATTTAAGAAAAACCATATTGTCCCCAATGCCTCCAAGTAAAGATTACTCAGGAACAGCAAACCAAAAATACTGACTTATGCTTAAATACCACATAGCAACAGTCACTGAGAAATTCTTGGCAAACACTGAATTCTATTTTGACAAAAAAAACAAATCTGCAATAATGCATTATTTGGGAGCTAATATTTATGTGAAAATCACTTGATTAAAGAGAAGCATGATAGTATTTAAGTTTTATTGTTTTCAATCTTTAATATGCCAAAAGTAAAAAAATACTTGCAATATATTTTATAACAACAGGAGCATGTGCTGTGCACGCTTTGGAGGGGAACAGATATTAATGAAAAGCAGAAAGACCCTGGAATACAAAAGCTTTGTCCTGAAAATTGATATTAGCTCAGCACACACAAATTTAGAGTGGAATCTATTGTATGGTGGTATACAATGCTTGTATCACTTAGGATGGTCATTACAGTGTTAGAGAAATATTGATTCTAACTGGTGATGCCACTCATCGTGTCTTCATTAATTGGTTTATAAAGGTCCTTTGTTTCCTTCTCTTTATAGGATGGGAAATTTATAGTCAATTTGGTTAACTTAAAATTTCAAGCTAGCTAATAATTACTATGAAGTGAATTTCTTTAATCTTATAAATAAATATTGGAGGAAAAAGAAAATCCAGAAGAAAAATCAGAAATACTCTCCCACAATTATAAAGAAGAAATTAAACATCTAGCTTGTGTCCTTTATAGCCCACTCCTAAATTATTATTTTTCAATTTAATACTTTTTAATTATTTGATGCTATGTGAACCAAAACATCAAAAATTCATCTTATGTCTTTCAAATGTTCAAATTCAAGGTTTTACATGAAAGTAAAATCTCAGTATTACCAATTACTCATATTAAAATGTGCATTCCCCTGAAGATGACTCTGTAGCTTATGTTTTCATGAGGTTCATTATGAAACTTTTCATTCAATATAGTTTCAAATCTTACCAACTTTCTAAGGACAGAACCAAAAATGGCCTGATGTTTGTAACTTGAGTGTTGTAAAGTTCTTATGAAGATCAGCTTCCCACTGTACAGGAAATGTGTTAACACAGCGCTAAATTACTCAGCACATTGAGCTTTGTCTCAGGACTTAAAATCGTCTCTCTTATTTAAAGTACAAAGCAGGCGTTTCCATCCATAAGGAGCACAGTGCTAAGTCCTCTGAAGGAATTAAAAGCATTTTCTTCTCTTATATGTAGCAGGCATATTGAATACATGACAACAATTTACACACATTTACAAGCAAGGTAGAGACGTACATATTACAAAATCCCTCTGCCTGGAGAAGTTTAACCTGCAGCTCTCATCTTCCTTAGGCATGTCATGGATCACATACATGTCTCAATAATGCCATCCTGCAGAGGTGAATGCAAAATCCCATGGGACAGAGAAAAGCAGAGAGAGGTGCAAGACATCTCACTAAAGCCTAGTGAATAAGGCTGTCACCTGGCTAGAAGCCTCAGAGGACTTGTGTATTGTAAGAGGATTTTGACTATGACTGCATCACCTATACAGAGAAGAATGGAATTTAGGTCATCTTTTAACACTAAGAAAATCTATGTTACAAAAAGAACGCATCACTTTTGTATGGGGGCTGAGAAAACATTTGTAAGAATTGAGAAGACAAGATATATTTGCAAATGAAGTCTGTGAAAAGCAATGGTCATTTATATCAGTTGCATTATGCCTAGAAAAACAAAACAAAAAAAAATAACATGGTTTTAGTTGCTTAAACCTCTTACTTAGCCTGATAAAAAAGTATAATCAGATATACTACACTTCAAATAATCAAAACAACTGTAAAAATACCTATCTAAAAATTCAGTTTACTAAATAATGAATAACCTTTTGTTTCCTTATATAATTCAGGTTTAAACAGCAACTCCTCTAGAGTGATCATGATCAAATCTCCATACTATGTCTTTTCTGCCCCTCAAAACAGGATTAAGAACTATGTAGTAATTGTGAAATTAAGCATTTTCAAGCAATAAATCAAAATCTGAAAATGAAGCAGGAACCTATCCAATGCTAGATAATAGAAACCAGGGAAGACAGTAGCTGGACGCTAAGCCCTCCTCAGCTGCCAGGTGTCTGATTAAGGATTGCACGCAGATCTGGCCACCTGGATGCTGAAGACCAGAATTTTATGCTGTATGTTGACATGCACAATTGCACTTTCAAAGAACTAAACAGGGATCATTATTCTCTTTTACAGCAGTTCCACAAAGGTGATGGTAGTGGCACTGTTCATCTTTTATGCTACAAAGCAATTATTATACTGCTCAGCCAGCAGGAGACCCAGGTTAATTTTTTTTCTAGGTCTAGGACTCAATATCTGTATCTTCTCTGTATTAGCAAATGTCCCAGCTACTAGATAGAAAGCTAACCCAGAGGGCATTTTGAAAGACAATTTGCAACACTAAGCCCAGTGTAGTCAAAATATAAAATATGTGCTTTCTTGAGTTTTCTGCTAGCTTGGAATCAACTTTAAAATAGCCTTTTTTTCTTTTTAAGTCCCTTGGAGTGGCAAAATTCATGAAAAACGTAAGTGAGGAGGAAAGTATAGATTTTGTAGCCTTAGATGAGGACACTTATCTGAGAGAAGGGAGACATGGGATGACTCAGATTTGCTTTACGGTGGATGGGGAGAGAGGAACTTCTCTAACATGATTTACCTGAATAATTTTAGATGCATTTCTTGAGCTGAATCGCACCCTAAAAACATCTATTTGTCTGCATGGCGACAGTCTAGTGTCAGACGCCAGATTCTGCCATAGGCAAAAGAGAAAACAGCATTTACATGGGAACTAGACATCAGTGTTTTAAAGGTCTCATAGCACATACTATGTAATTAATATGGAAATGCTGTATTAACATTAAAATTGTTATGTAATAAAGTTTTCCTGTTATCTATCCCTTTTCTCAGCTGTTATGCTCATCCTTCCTGTGTCCTGCTGGGTCCTGTGGTTGACTCTTCCGCCTTCTTCAGCAGTGATGGGGGTGAGAGGTTGCAGGGGGTCACAGTCAGCTGTCAACATTCTCAGGTCTTCACCAGAAAAAGTGTCACATTTCTTTCTCCTCAGGCTTGGTCACTGCTTTGGGTTTTTTTTTTAATGTTTCTCTGTGACAGCGCTTTTCCTTCTCCCAGACTGCCAGCTACAGCCTGACAGTGGCCTCCAGCCCCACACCAGCCCCATGCATGCAAAGGGCTATGCATTGTCAGGCAGTGACAGGCAGGGGAGTGTCATCCCTTCCCCAGTGGGGCCACTCCAGAGCTGACGCTGGAGCAGGGGAGGCAGCAGCCATTGGCCCCAGCACAGGGGTTAAACCAGCGACACCCTGACCAGGCCAGAGTGAGTCTAAGCCCCTAGACTGCCAGGTCAGGGCAGACAGCATATTTACTGGGCTGCAGTGATTACCTAGATCCCATATGGATATCATTAATCTCCAAGGTAAGTCATGATGACATCTAAAGTCTTGCTAAGGACTATGGACTCTTAATGATCTCTTAATGATCTCGTGTAAGATGAACAGTATCTATTGCAAATTTAGTCAGCAAAGCTTTTCTGATTTGATTACTAGTTACCTTAAATGTCCTTGAAAGCCAGGGAGAGAAAGAAAAGGAGCTGCCTGGGGCAATGTTAGCCCTAAAACTGGTAAAAAACATACAACTGCAAGGTTCTAAGAAGTATCTAAGCACTCATGTGAAGAACAAGAGAAGCTCAGCTGAATGAAATCTAGACCTTCGTCTTCCTTCACAGTTCCTCCAAATCCCCTAATCTCAGAGAAGGAAGCTTCAAATTCAAGAAATGTGAGGTGACCTCAAATCCAATGAACTTAAGAAATAGGTACTACGGTTTTCCGGATAAAATAAAGAAGTAAGTTGTACTACTGATTTTCAAGACACTGAAATGAAGAATGCAATACTCAGTTTGTCTCATATAGTAATTCAATAAATTCTTCCAGATTTTATATCACCGATTCCCTCACCCCATTCTTTGCTGCTTATTTAAAAGTGTGTCAAGAAACTTCACTCTGTTAAATATATACATTTTAAAATTGCTAGTAATGCCAAGGTAACAAAAAAGGTCACTTCAGTCCTGGAAGATATTTTAGTACATGTTCAGTTTCATCTACAGATTAAAAAGAAAAAAAGGCTATTTTAAAGTTGATTCCAAGCTAGCAGAAAACTCAAGAAAGCACATATTTTATATTTTGACTACACTGGGCTTAGTGTTGCAAATTGTCTTTCAAATCTGTCTTTCAGGTTTGTCAAATCTGTCACAAGAACTGCTCAGAGGTTTGAGTATGATGAGTCCCAAACTTTAGCTGTGTTTTGATCTCAGATACTATTCCTAGTAGAAACCTAATCTAAGTAAAAACACAGTCTGATTAACCAGTGTCTCATTAGTTTGTGGAAGTTAACATATCTACTTTTCTACTATCAAGAAAGCAGCCTTCTATAACTGTGTTTTGCATCCTGTAAAAAGGAAGGATACGTACCAAACTAACTTTATAGAATTTTTCTCTATCCTCATCTATTGCTTAGTTCCTGACAGAAAGATAGTGTCTCAAAAATGTCATACATATAATACTTTAACAACATTAAATTTTGTCACAGAAGCCTTTCATTTGTGCCTTCTGCTGCTCTTTGGACTTTTTTCACGCAGATTGTTCAGTATGGATAATCTGTAATGCTGAGGAGAACCATAATAAAGAACTACATTTAAGCTGCTGAATGTTCTCACAATTAATTTTGAGGCAAGAACAAAAATACAGTAGTAGTTCATATTGAATACATGTAATGAAATGGCTGTGGCTGCTTGGCAACCAAGATCAGATTTATGGGACAACAATAAATACCTACAGCAATCTGTAGAGATTTTCCTATAACACAAAAAGGTAGCTGATATTTTTTGACAGGTTCATTTACACACTATAGAAGTTCTGCCTGTGTGTCTTTTAGTGATGAAAAGTTTGAATTTATCTGTTTAGATTACTGATAGTGTTATATTCACTTTATTTCTTCTTCTTAATCTGTATTGGCAAACAAGCAAACTTCAGGTGAATCTGTTGAGCAGATCTTCTGTCCAGCTTCCTATAGGACTTTGAATGTTCTTTAGAGCACTTTCATTTGCTCATTCAATAAGTAACTAACTTTGGCCACTGCCGCTGGGGAGACTTTTTCAGAATAGTATCTCTTAATGGCAGTGTAAATGCTTCTGTTTGCTTTTACAGCACATTTCAGACATTGGTGTGTAAAATATACACAAGTTCAAAACTTTCTGTTTTCTGCACTGTGAGGACCAAAGGCCATTGCAAGGTCCAGACTTAGAGATCTGCAGGGAGCTATAAACAAGAAGACTTGCATCATTATTAAGCTTAAACCAAGATGTGAACTCACCTTTCGTATGAAGGGCTGGGGTACTTCGTGCCTGGTCTATGTGGCACACATTTTTGTAGCTTCTGATCTCCCCAGTATGAAAGAGCCCTGAGCTTGTCTGCTGCAAAATTTAATGGGAGTGATAGACAGTGCTTCTTAGGCAATATCTATTGCTGTTCCCCAAGAACAGCAGCATGACTCAAAGAGCTGAATCAAGAAGACTGTGACCTGAAACTTTTTCCTGACCTAGCACTCTACCATTAACATAGATACAACTTTTCCTGTAAAGTGAACTACTTCAGAGTTTTGGAAAAAGAAAAAGAAACTTGCTCTCAGCAGAAAATACAATATATTCACTTGGAATAACTGCTTTTCACTTGGAATAACTGCAAAGATGCTCCACTGCGTCCTGTGTTCCAGATGATGCAGTTAATGTCCTGGTAAAGTATTCTCTTCCCTGAAGTAGCAGTAGATCATTTCATGACAGATTAACCTTGTAGCTGCTATTGGCTTTGTCAGGTGTGATGCAATTGTGCTTACATCTAGAGGTATGAACTTCACGGAAAATGTGGAGGGATTTTCTTTAAAGAAAGTTAATTCCCTCTAGACCAAGTTCTCATCACCAGTGCAATGGAAGCTCAACATACAAAGGTTAAAAAAAAGCAATCATGGTACAAAATTAATTTTTTTTTTTTGGTTGAAGTTCATTTCTGTAATCAAATGTAGCCAACTCAGAGCCAGTGTCTATCATAAAGTCTTCCCTCTGTTTTATCATTGAAAAGAGCTAATTATTCAGAGCCAGCAAGGATGATAAACCTACCATGTTACTCTGGTATCTGTAGGTAAACCCTAACTTTATTTTTCCTTTGTTTACAGAAGACTGTTGGTTATATAAATGCATTTGTTCTCTCACAGACACCTCTTTCAATTTTCACCTTTAAGTTACTGTCTAAGGTTCAGATTACTGTGTTTTCAAGAAAAATCCCTGAAAAAGAATAAGAATATGGTACCACAATCATGAGAAGAGAACTTAAAACCTACAGCTATAACTTTCTTTAAGAGAATTTCCTCAGCAAGTTAATGTTCCCATCCTGTAGACAGGTTATCTAATGATAAAAGATGAGTTTAAATAACACATTTCTTTCTCTTAGGCACTGAGGCAAAACTCAGTAATTTACAAGACTAAAGGTTCTTCAAAGGGATTAAAACCAGACACAAAAGTGTAATACACTGCAGAATAAGCAAGAGAGTGTTTTATTATGGTCCACCTGACTACAGTGGATGAGTAAATCTAAGGTAATGTCATTTGATTTAACTGCCTGTGGAGAATAGTATGAAACTAAAGGAAACCATAAAACAGTAAGCAAAAGTTCTAAGTTTTCTAGTTATTCTGACACGTACTCAGATATCCCACATTTCATTAGTGCACAAATAAGATTCTGGTAGATATGCTTCAACATCGACCTGTCTTTTCTGTTTAATACTCTTATAGCAAAAGTGTTTTCTATTAATGGGCACGTACAGATTGTGATACATTCCTTACGGCTGTTTACAAGAACAGAACTATTCATGAGACTGCAAAGGGAAGTTCAGAATTAGTTTCTATGTACTAATTCCAAATAATACACTTCGTTTTTATTATCTCCCTGGAGTTCACTCTACCTTTGGTTCCTCATTTAACATAATATCACTGAGCTGTAATACTGTTCCACATATGAGAGGTTCAGCAATTTAACTGTTTTAGTGGTCTTAAAGTGATTATACCTATAACACAGAACTAGAAAAAGCCTTTTGATGCTTAACACCTATAAACCTGTCACTGTAGATCACAGAAAATCTATTATAGCAGTGAACACTTTCTGCTTCAAATTGAGATGAGCAGGCAAACCTTTTATGGCAATTTGAGAGGCATTTAATGGTGTGAATCACTATTCAGAAGCTTTTTATACATGTATTAAGTCCAATATAATACCTTAGCTTAAGAAGGTGACAAACATTAGCTAATAATTCTGTCACTTCATAGGTTGTACCAAGTGTTAAGGAAAATGGCATCGGAAGACTTAGCAGAAAACAAAACAAACTATACAATAGCTACGACATGCTGTCATTTTAGAACATCGCACTTAAATGACATATTAGAACATTACAGTGCATCTCAAAAAAGGCAAGGAACTATTAAAAAAGACACTGGTTAACTTTGGATTCCTGGAGGTTGCACACGACCAGAACAGCAAGAACAGATGCGGCGGCGGCTCAGCCCGCCCCGGGACCAGGTGACATCAAGTGGGTGGATTTCCCCGCCCACGACAGTGATCCCGAGGGCGGGTCTGTGGGCGGTCTGGAGGACGGGACTCCCGTCTGAGAGGCCGCCCCCAAAGTGTCATCAGAACCGCCCCTTGGGCGTGTTCAGAGCCACCCACTAGGTGGTGCCAGGTCATTCCATCTCCTCCCCCGTTGCCAGAATGTTCTGTGTTCCTTAAGTTTCCATTGGTTGAAACCTTTATGTTTTTGTATGTGCTTCATTGACTAGTCAATTATGTTCTAGAAAGTTCTATGTTACTCGACACCCCATTGGTTTTCCCTGTAAATCACTCCTACTCTTCCCTGTGATTTGCTGCCTGACAGCTCCCATCATTTCTCTATTGGTTCTCCTTCCGGACCCTCCCCTAATTTTGAGTTGTACTTAAAGCCCTGTCAGAGCTTTTCGCGGCTCTTTCTGCTGCAAATTCCCCAAGCTAATAAACCTGCTGCTGGTGCACGAAAGAGTCCTTCTCGGTCCTTTACCTCCGCCGGTCACTTTTTCCAGTGATCTGCAGCCTGCTCCATTGGGAGCCTAAGGCGATAAGGCTCCCACTGAGGCTGTGACTTTTGCTTTTTGCTCCAGCCACTCGAGCGCCTCTAAGCTAGTCACTTGCCAAGGCCACCGGGCGGCCAGTGGTCAGCGTGACAAACGGATTGACTGGATCTGCTAGATCAGCTGGAGAAGGAAGGCTTACAGTGTCATGGCCCCTTTTTACTCATTGCCAGTAGTCTAAGGAGTGCAAGTTCTATTTCATGCAATAAATGAGATTGATCCACAGCAAGCTCTAGTACAATTATAGATGTAAATTGCATGTCAATGGCTAGAAGTACACCTGTCAGTTTATTCCTACCCCCTGCCTTCAAAATTTGCTCTAAAATACACCAAATGCATTTTTTAAAAAGTGATAGTTCCCTGCATAGTTTTTAAACGTGTAGCTAGCGTAAAACTAACAGTTCTTAGCTAACTTAACAGATCAGAATATCAGATATCTATTCATAATTCTGAAAGAGCTGTTAGTTGTCCTGTAGTTGCCATGGTTTTTCAAGGCGTTGCACTTGGTGGGAGCTCCAGTTTTGCCTGTTACATTTGTTGGGAGTGTGGTGAAACAGTCTTTAAAACGGCAGTGTCCACTGGGCCTTGAAGTCACCTCAGCTGACAGAGATTTCACAAGCTATGAGAGCTTTTTCACAAAAGAGAAGAAATATATTGGGGATAGGATCCAGTTCAAGATGCAAGTGCCTAAATGAAAGTACAGACATTCTAAATTCTCATTATAATCAGTACTAACTACATTTCAGTCACTTGAAACAGTTAGCAACACCCTTGTTTACTTTTCAAAATTGTACTGAATCTCAGTCCATGAATCTCAGTCTACAAATTCTATGCTCTTATTCCTAGATGTCCTAAGAAAAATTGCAGAGGCCACTTAGCTTAGACCTTAAGTATAATTAAATACAAAACCGAAAATCCTTTAAGCAAAATCCTATCATCTATTTGGAATGTCTTGATTAAATGTTGACGGTGCAATATGTGATCTCTGTTGATATACACAAGGCTACCCTATGAACAGATTTTTAGAATAGAGAAATGAAAACCACAAGCATCTCAGTGAAAAGATGTCTATGGAAATTGAGAGCTGTCACCCTTCCTAGATATTTTCTAGTAATTCTCAGAGTTAAAATATCTTTTCACACTGAAATGTAAAACAGATTAAATCTCAATATAGATAGGAGGTCTACTAACTCTCATGCAAATGGATTGGCTCTGCACAGTGCATCATGACTATAGTGTCAAGAATACCACTGATGTTTTAGAGCTACACAGGGCACTGAATCATTGTCTCTGCTTATGACTTTCAGCTAAAATTGCAAAGCATGCAGGGGTCGTGTAAGAACACTCAGGTTTGGGTAAGAGAAAATAAAGAGAAGATATTTTTGAGACATCTAAATCCAACCTGGTACTCATGGCAGAAAAGTTTCCAGTTTCCATTTCCGACCTCCTATTTCTACACCTTTCTAATCAGCAATGTTCTTGAGATAGACACATAATACAGAAAGGCTGAATTCTACTTGGAAGTGCTTAGTTTCTATACTTAGCTCATCTCAGTGGTGACGTACCATTAAAATTCAGCATTTGTAATAATTGCCATCTGAGGCTATCAAAGTTCCCCCCCAGTGTTTTTCTCAGTAACACATCCAAGCCAGGTCTATCATATGTCTGTACCATCTAACCCAGAATGTGTTCGGAATTTTCCATTTACATCAAAGAATCTCAAGAGTGTCCTAAGATATCATAGGCTCAATATTTTGTCTTACTAGATCTCTGATAGCATTCAGGAATAAATCTGTTCAATCAACCTACTTTAGTTGTTAGACTACCATAGTAGTTAAGTATTAGTTGACTACTATTTGCATAAATATATAGAACTAAATCAAACATGTAGAACTAAAAAACTAGGCCCCATTGTCTAAAAGAAATTTTTCAGCTAAAAGAAAACCTTCATGAACCTATCTGAGCTACTCACAATTAGACAGGAATTGTATACAGAGCTAACATTCACTCAACTGTCCCAGTTTCTGCCTGGGTCATGTGGATCAGCGTTTTCATGTGATGGCACAAACTTTTTCTGTCTTAGTGAACAACTGTCAGCCTTAGCAAATATGTGATCAATACTCAGGGGTAAATAAATGTAACTTCATGGAAGACTCTGTGCAAAACAACATCAGAGAGATGAAACTACCACCCAAGGTGAATGTAGACACAGAAAAATATTAATCTCATAGGGATGGCATTAGTTGAGGAATTTTCTGTTCTCAGTGTTAAGTAAGCTCAAGCAGGACTCTCCAATAGAGACAGACCCACTGTTTGTCCATCTGTAAAACGGAGTGCTCAAAGAATGCATGGGAGGAAAAACCCCACAACTGATAATTACAATGCAATCCACATCCTGTAGGCTTGCACACCTTCTCGCTTTTGCTAACACTGTTTTCTGGCCCCCTTTTTTTTTTGTGTTTTACAAGGCAAATTGTTCTTTACTACATTGAATGAGTTAGTAGAAAGCATGCAGCGACAAGACCCCTGATACAACCAGTTAATATCAGTGTTATGGAATATATTGCTTCAGGAGGTGAACTGGAAGGTTGATTGAATGAGTGTAACAGCAAGCTCTTAGAAGTGTGTCAGGATACAGTGTTGAAAACAACGATAAAGCACTCCTGCCAGTAGACTGTTTACACACCTCTCAGGTGCCATAAGAAACATGTAGGTGGAGAGGTATCATAGCTGCGAAGTGTAATATTTCCCTACCCAAGCCCTACTGCTGGGGTTAGAATTAAATCTAAATTCTCCTCGATTGCTTAAACAGTGATGTTTCAATAATCATATTAGTCAGTAAATTGAAATACTTAGAAGCAACAGGCTGAGTTGCTTATAATTGTAATAGCAGCAGCTCTCCTTTATTCATCACAGTTTGCATGTTGAATACCAATCTTTTGATAGTCACTCATCTACATGTATCAGAAAAACTAGAAAAGTAAATCATAATTTTGCAGTTGAGCCAAGGAATAAAAAATCAGCTGGGCTATGCCCACAATATTAATGCCCTGAAAAAAGAAAGTGTTGCAAAATTATCCTCACATGTACACAACTTTTATTTTTATCAGACAAAGATGATTTTCTTGTGGAAATTAAATAATGCTTTAAACGTGGTTATTATGGTCATGATAGGTTGTGAGGAAAAGCATAGTTTTTATAGTGAAGAAAGACGAGGAAATCAAATTCTGTCATTGATATGCACATCATTTTTTTGTTGAACCTGAAGGATTTTTGTGAAGAATGATGTGCACATCCACAGGAGGGAAAAAAAATCCATTTTACTTTAGTGCGATCATCCAGCTGAGTAGTACCTTTTTCTTGATAACAGCATGTTTTAAAGTCATGTTGCCAAATGTCAGGTTATTTTCATGACCCGGATACAGAGTGAGGAACTGAAAAACCATACTGTTCTGTGAGAGACTGAAATGTCGATGCTTAATGACTCCAAACTCCATTTGTGGAGGCTGCAGGGTGCTTTTCTGAGGCCAGGTTTGCACCCCTCAAGGGGAAGAGGTGAGTTTTTGGGTGTGTAGCACCACGCCTCTGCTCCACATACAACAGAGGGGTGAACACCCACCACCAGAGGCTACAAGGTGGGCTTTGAGGCAGATAAACAGCAGATCCTGTGAGGTGGGTGGGATAGTGCTTTTTATCATGCCAGCTGTTCTCCCTCACACCCCATTCTCCTCCTTGGGGAAGGTCACATTCACACGGAGCATTCACATTCACACATAGGCCTGATGTTGTTCATAATGTTCTAATGTGACATAACTGGCTCACCTGAGCTGATCTGAGAGGCAGCTGTCATGTCTTAGAAGGTGCCATAACCCATCAGAAATGCCCAAAGTGCCCCCAGACTCATTTCTGAAGCTTTCCACCAGAAGACTGAAAGCTCCTTCCCCCAAGGGTGGTACCTGGGTGTTCCCACCAAGCCCAAGTGTATATTAACCCATTGAATTCTATATTTCATGGGCTTCCCCTACCATCCACAGATAAAGACCACAACCTTCACATCAACAGGACTGCAACCATCACTTCTCAACAACCAAGTCTTATCGCAGATCCATGGGTGGTGGTATTTTGTACTCTTCTCCTTTCTTTCTGTTTTTTCCCTCATACATTTTCTTAAGTGATATTTTTATGCTTTTATGTTGCTATATTACTATAGATAATAATAACCAAAATGGCTACATACCTTCTTTTTATTGCAAATAAATTGTTCTAAAGCAAACCTTACACATATATATATATTTACAAACACTGATCATTCAGTGTCTTTTCACTCTAATCCACCCCAAGGGATCTATTAACAACAACCTGGGTTATGCTTGCGTTCAGGGGCTGGTCATAACACCATCCTTCTTGGAAATCTCTCTTTCCTCTTCCTGTCCTAAGTTTGCTGATCTCTTGTATGTGCTGACACATTTACTGCCAGCTCTGTGGGGAAACAGACCATGTTTACACGTCTGTAAAATGCCAAACTCACTTAAGAAACTGCAAAGGTTACAGGAAAAAAAAGTCACTGTGTCATGTCAGTTAATTGAGTTGTATCCTTGAAGTTTCACACTGTAAGACAGGTGCAGCTGGAACCTAGAGGAGAAAATGTGCCCTCTACTACAGTGTATCCTGTTTCAAAGGTTTTTGGGTTTGTTTTCATTTTTTCTACTGAAAAACCCTACAATGAATCAAAAAAACCCCAAATACCTAAACAAACAACAAAACAAGTTTCTACAGAGATCAGGGTTATAATTTATCTTTTATTAAACACTTCATTATGGTATCTCTACTTCTAGTCTGACTCTTTTCTCTTATCAATTTTCGTCTTCTACTTAGACATTCAGCATCCCAACCTGTATAAATCCATTCCCTCAGCTAAATGCTGGAATTATTGCATCCCCATCTTTCCATGGTTTACAGAAACTTGCAAATCACAGCTCTGTCTAGTCTAGCCTCCCACCCTATGCAACTGTGTCATGATTACAACATGCTGTAAAAATCCCAAAAACTTGCTTAGCAATCCACAGTGACTTTTATCCAGCCCCTGGACATCTCACCAAGCTTATAGATTTACCCATCATCTGTAAGTCTTGCAAATTGACTGCTTTTTCCAAGTTTGAGTCAGCAAAATTTTCCCACAGAAATTTCTATTCCTATTTTTCCCTACTAAATGCTTTTTCTCTTTCCTAAGCCTGACTGGTTCAGGAATTTTTTGCTTGACTGTATCAGTATCACATTTACAGGAGACAATGAGGCAGGAGACATTACAGACACTCATAAATCCCATGATTGTATCCTTGACGGAAGAAATGATAGCAGCAATCACATGAGAGGCATTACATTTTACGTCTTTCTTAAATTCAGCAAACCCTGAGGAGAAGTTAAACACAGGTAGTTTCAGCATTCTTAATATAACTTTCAACTGAAACAACTCTGAAAACAGGAGCGTGTCATTCAGAGGGAATGCTGTATGCTTACAGGAGTCCCTGCAACCACTGTGAAAAAGCTGTGTATCCCCAAAAGCTGTGTATCCCTTTACACACACACACACTGAGCTAGGCATGCCTGCACCTTGAAAAACTCGGGCCATTCTTGACAACAAAGATGAACTGAAGTGATGTTAACCTCAGCATCCCACTTTTTACATTTTATTTATGGCACAAGGTCAGATCACTTGCTTCCCTTGCTTTTGCAAGGTGACAAAGGCTGACTGCTGGGAGAATCTATTCTGCCTGACCAGTCATTATAATGCACTAATGGATTATAGAAAGCACTGCAAAAAATCAAGAGTATATTAGAGAAATCTGAGCAGGGCTTATGTTAAGGATATGAAAAATCTGCAATAAGCACAACATTTCCTTTTTAATTGTGGTGGGAAAACTTAACAAATTACCATGGGTGATGCTTTTGTCAAGACAAATACACAAATAGTTTCTAAGAGTTCTTGGGAAAAGTTCTGGATTTTTTTTGTTTTATTCTCTAGTTCTAAAAGGAAGATCTTATGGGAAACAGTTTTCTCTAGGCAAGATAAGACGTAGCCAAATGCATCTTACAACCTATTTACGTTTAAAATCTATTTACATTTTAAAAGGTTGAGATTCTGTGAATAAATAAATAAGATCAAATCCTTTGTAATGCAAAATGAGCTTTTAACAGCTAACTTAATCTGGAGATGAAACGAGCATCAGCAGAGAAACAAATCTTTGCGTAAAGGTTCAAAATAAATATATTAATCAGGTTATGAAAGAGAAGTGATGCAATTAAATGTAATAAATGGACATAAATAAAAAGAGTGAAGAATGAAGGGTAAAAATGGTTTAGGATGAAGAAAACAGGTAAAAAAATGCAACACAATAATGTAAAGCTATTGGAATTCAGTCTATAAGCAAAACATGGCTATTCTGATATCAGTTTTTCTGATAATAACAGGACACCTGAAGTGGACATGGAGGGAAATGCACTTGCAAAATGCGTGTAAAAAATGTGTACTCTTTAATATATTTTTAAGTGTCTAACCTAAAAGCTTAAGAATTTAATATAATTTAGCTTTAAACCTATGCTATTTTATCTAGACTAAAATAAAATAATAAAATCATGAATGCAAAATATGCAAGTACATGCAACACATGCACTTTCAGATTGCTGAAACAATATACATGTTAAATTCCACTAATCTGAAAACAGATTTATTAACTCTACAGTCATTTGTAAGCGTCTTTGAAGCAGTGCCATGTTTTCTAATTCTGTCCATACAAATTCTTTCTACAGAATGTATGTATATACACAAACATATACACATATGTCCACTATATCACATCACAGGGTTTATCCAGAGCTGACACATAAGTGCCTCTAGTATAACAACAATCTGATTTTACCTAAAAAGTCAGAATTTTGGAATATGTTGTATTGGTGGTTTTAAATACAAAGACATGATTTCAAATTTTTCTACTACGAAACCTATTGGATACAAAACTAATTCTCTATGCACGTAAGTACTATGCACGTACAGCTCTGAATGTTTTGGGATTAACATGTAGAATACATATTGTTCCCAAAGAACACCTGGCTGGGAGTATCATGATGTAAAGCATCCTAGTACACATTATTTCTCTTGGAGCCTGGCAATCTTCTAATGATTTTATAATAGACTAGAAATAATTTCATTCATAATGAATTTAATTAATTGTGGAATTTTATTAAATGCTCTGAATAGTTACAAATATGTCATCTGGAAAATAATAACTAAAAAGTGGCTACATCAGTTTCGGCCACATTTCCAAGGAAAAGACTTGGGTTTTTTAAGATATGATATTACGTGCAACTTTATCAGCTCTGGAATGCAAGTGTTACTCAATTTAGTACTTACGTGCATAGAAAACTCAAATTCTCCTCCTCTTAATGCTTATTACTTTGTTTCAAATTTGTCTCAGATATACTTATAAAATACTTACATGACATCTCCTCACAGATATACAAAGGTGACAAAGCAGTATCGTAGCCTTGCCTTGACCAGGGGTACAATGTGAACAGAGGTCAAATTTTGGAACCCTGTTCAAAAGAACACTAGGAAAAGGACACGAGTACAATGAGCCTCAGCATGTGCCATGGACAACTGACAAGACAACAGTATCAGAAACTGCTGGAAAGATGCATCACAATAGTTTTCTACAGTGCTTTGATTGACAGCCTGTGCTAAAATCTGTCTATGAAAACACCACACACATCCCTTGACATCCCAGTGATTAGAGAGGTAAGCCATAATAAATTACAAAGATGAGAGAGAAACATTTTTACATGGATGCAGAGGACCTGGGGCACAACAGTTTTGTGTTTGTGCCAAGCTGCTGGCTAGAGCCAAGTGTTGACAGTGGCCAGATCTGTGGACTCCTGAGCTCAATAATGCCTGCTCATCACAGCAGGAGAGATGGGTCTCAGTTAATAGTCTATCTGTGTATGTACACATTTTCTTTTTTATGTCCCCTTACTAAATCCAGTGTCTAAGTGGCATGCTGTGGTGTTCCCTTCTTCTCTCCTTGTGGCAAAGGGGTTCCATGTTTTCTACCTTGTAGTTTTTGGTGGTTTTTTTTTCCAAAGGTGGGAGAAAATAACTCTTTACATTTAAAAAATCCAGAGGAATTAAGAACAGGATCTTGTTTACTTCAGTCCTCTTGTGCTATATCACATATAAGCTCCCACAAAGCAAGAATAATTAAGAATATGATGGTCTGACAACTTCTGGACATCCTGAAAGCTAGAGACGGAAAAATTTCTTTGTTGTCTGCCTGGAGAAAACAAAAGGGAAGACTTTGTTGTAGCTTTTAAATTCTTAGAGGGGGCCTCTAAGAAAGATAAGGACAAACTTTTTAATGGAGCCTGTAGCAATTGGACAAGGGATAATGGTTTAAAACTAAAAGAGGGCAGAGTCAGACTAGATACAAGGAAGGAATTTTTTTACAATGACGAGGGGAAACACTGTAACATGTTTTCCAAAGATGCGGTAGATGCCCCAACCTTGGAAACATTCATAATCGGGTTGAATGGAGCTCCAAGCATCCTGATCTAGTGGAAGATATCTCTGCTCATTGCAGGGAAGTTGGACTAGATGACCTTTAAAGATTCCTTCCAAGCCAGACTATCTATTACTGATTCTATGACTCTATTCTGTTCTGAACCCAGCACTGTGACTTCAATAATGGAACCGGGTATCATGTATCACGGCCATCTGTACATGAAATACTGGCTACCTCTATATCTGCTTTGTAGCAGTAGTTACAAAGATAGTCACAGACTCATCAACTGCAGTGAATAAAAGATCAGAAAGGTTTTTTATAGGTAGTGCTTTCCTTCCAAGCACTTTTCTTTGATAAGGAGATACGCAATAACAAGTTATTGTATTGTCTATTTCTATTACCAGATCTCAAAGTTCTTTGCTGGCAAGATCTAATATATTAGGCACACATTCTATAGACAGAGAAATGGACACATGCTGAAATTACTTTTATGAAGTCAACACATCGGAAGCAGGCACTGAAAATAAACAAGATGGAAACAATTGATGTTTTCACTGAAAAATGACTGATACGGTCTTTTCTGAGAACCTTAGTAAGGCAGCTGAATTATTGGCTTGTACACTGTAGGATTTCACTTGACAGTCCTCAGATATCATAATTTCTATGTGGATTCATTCACCCACTCCTCTTTTCCTTATGAACCATGACACATCTAAGAGTGTATTCAATCATACCTCTACCCTGCCACCAATACAACCCATGAGACTCAAGCCAGAATTTTTTTAAATGAAGCAAATAAAATAAAATGACTGCACTGTCAGACACCATGAATTTACACTTATTACCTGCCCAATTCTTGTGGAATAGACTGTATTGCATAGTTTTACTCTTTTCAAAAATACATCTTTATGGAAGTCTAATTTCTCCATGGGTTGTTAAAATATCTAGGAAAAAAGTTATCAATTGTTGAAACATGCAGTTATATTTTTATTAAGAAACAAACAAACAAACACCTCCAAATTTTTTCTTCTATGTTTTTTGTAAATTATGTACTAAAAAAAAAAAGAAAAAAAGAAAATGAAGATCATTTTCACAATTTAGATATTGAATATGCATGAAAAATCAGTAAAATTAGGACTGCTTGTGTTTGCCAGTAGGAAGGGGTTTCTGACTAAAATTAATTAAATTTATGCAAAAAATATGCAGCTAATCCATAAACAGTACTTAAACCTAGCAGTAAAGTAATGCACATTAATTAGGAGTAAGTGAAAAGAATTAGGAACTGAGTGGATCATACAAGGTCTTATTAATGAATCTGTTGATTACAGTTCAGGATCACGAGAAATCTTCTGAATTAGTAATGATTTAAAATTTGTACCCATACTAAATAGCTAAAAAAACAGAATGGATCATCAAATGAGCTTTGCTCTCTTTTAAATTTGTTCTCCATGTAGACTGCAGCTGAAGAGAGAGTGAAAGTTACAGCACTGAACTACAAAATAATCTAGAGCTAATTAATCATTCCTGTGGTAGGTCTGCTGTGCTACAGATATCACAAAATTAAAAATAAGGAAAATGTGTTCACAGGTAGGATTTTCCCCTGGCAAATACAATGTGTACTTTATACCCTTGTGGGGTAAAGGTAAATTTGTAAGTCTTTGAGGGAAAAAAAGTTGGTTAATAATATTAAATTATTTAACACAGCAACAAATGAGCTTTCTAAAACTTAGGAGAAAATATTAGCATCTAAAATGAAAGAGTGTTGGGGAGAATGGAAGCAACTAAAACAACAAATACTTTTCTCAAGTTACTCAAGTGTCCGCCACATTAATTTTTTTCATTACTTTAACTTTCAGCTGCTTGGATCCTGCACTTGAGGCGGACTCTACAGCTGTATTTGCACTCCCCAGCTGGCAGTAAAAAAAACATAGGAAGATCCTGTGGGTGTCCAATAATATCAGCCTCATAAACAGCTATTTTGAAATTGAGATTCTGTCATTATAAGGAAAAATTCCTATGCATTTCATATTCTCCTTATCAGATATTTTTACCCATACCTTTTAACAACATGTTCTTTGGACTGTAAATGCCATGAAAATCATAGGCATTTATAGTCTCAAGAAGAAAAAATTAAAAAATAAATTAAAAAAAAAAAGAAAAAAAGAGAACATAGATAAAGCTTCTAAATATCAAATGTCTTAACTGCCAGGCTGCCTTTTACTTGAAGACGAGAAGGAGGGAGACACGTTAGCGTGGATGAATACCTCTATATAGCTTTGCAGCCTTTACTGATGGTTAACAGTAAGCATGAGAAATGAAGGTTTAAATAGGTTGCCAGGATTCCACAGGCATCCTACTGTATCAGAAATTTGTCATCTGTCATCAAATTTGTCAGCTGGCTACTGTAACATCTTTAGACCAGCCACAAAGGATGACATTAGTCCCTACTGCCGACATTATTCTCATGGATCCTGGTGTTTCGTGGAAGAAAGGTTTGTAGTAACTTTTCACATGTATGAAAGCATGCTCGGCGTTATTAATTGGTCCTGACACAAGCAGTATTTTTGCTGTATACAATTGAGCAAAAAGCCTTACTCAGTGCAAAGCTTTCATCAAATTATCTACCAGTGAAAGCTGACAAGCTGATTGAAAGTGTCAGTGAAAGGGGGAGGTGATATATAACAACACAATTTTCATTGCACAAAGCGATATTTTTAGCCTTTGCAATTTGTACTGAAACTCATTATTCTTCTCCATTATGGGTAAAGGGGAAACTCTGTAAGTGCCCAAGTCTGTGACTTCTCTAATTTTAAATCTAGCTCAAATGACTGTTTTCTGCAGGGAGATGACTAAATGATATACAGCCACTCACCAGGCATTTGTCTCCTGTTCACATTCAGGGAAAGCTATCAAGAACTAAACTCTGTGCAGCCATTACACTGGTAGGAATATTAAAGCTAGGACTGTGCTACATTAGATGAAACATAATGAAGGATGCTGTTGCATTGCAGTCAGTCTGGGATTGATGTCACAGGACAGATGCCTGTGTCACAAACACAGAGAGCTACAGCACCATAATTCGGTACCTGCTCTCAGTTGCACATTTCTTGACATAACATAATCACTTGCCATCTCTTTAGCCTCCTTTTGGGAATCCAAACCCACTGATGGTTTTTTTCATCACAGCAGGATTTTATTGAACTGCCTGGACACACCTGTGCACAAAATGATCTAACAGTACTCATAATATGTACACAGATGAGAAAAGTACACTAGCAGCTGATGGGATCATGTAAAGTAATTTGAAAAATGTAAGATTTCTTTCTTTTTTTAAAGTTAAATCAAAGTAGCCAAGTGTTAAATTAAAACTAATAAAATCAAATCATTCATAGAATCACAGAACATCCTGAGTTGGAAGGAACCCGCAAGGATAAATGAAGGCCAATTCCTGGCCCTGAACAGGACAGCTCCAAGAATCACACCATGTGACTCAGTGTGTTGTCCAAATACTTCTTGAACTCTGTCAGGCTGGTGCTGCAACCACTTCCCTGGGGAGCCTGTTCCAGTGCCCAACCACCCTGTAGGTGTAGACCCTTTTTGTAATATCCAACCCAAACCTCTCCTGACTTCAGGCCATTCCCTTGGATCCTGGTCACCAGAGAGAAGATATTAGTGCCTGCCTCATATGGCTTCCCCTCGAGGCCCTTCCCCATTTTCATATCCTAATATGGACACTGACCATTTACTGACCTTTTATTAGTTTGGGGGTTGTTTTTACTGATTATTATTGTTGCTATTAGTATTGTTATTATTTTATATCTATGTGCTAGAAATAAATTCAAATCAAGGAATTTCAGACAAGTGTTTTCTTTGAAATTATGTTTCCCATTGCATAGGCAATGAAGCACATCTATGAATTCTCTATTTAACAAGATATGTCTAGGTACAACAGATGCCTTCAATTTAAAATAAGTAATTTTTTTAAAAATTCAAAACTTATTTCAAAGTAATTTTAATTTATTTCCTCTTTATTTCAGAGGATAAAGAAATATCTTATCCAAGGTTACACAGAAAACAAGTCCTGTACCTGACTTTTAGTTCAGTGAACTCTTTGCTAGACTGTGCATGAAAAAAATTCCCAGAACTTCTAATTCACTTAGAAGCAAGAAATATTTCAGGTCATGGCATACAGGGACAAAGGTTTCCCCCCATGTATACCTCTGTGTGTTCCTTCATCAGAGCCTGCATTTTTGTCTCAAGTTGCCCATTACAATGCAAAGTGAACTGAGATATATCTGTTATTCAACTGCAAAAACAAAAATGTTTTTGTGTGAAATGTACCAAGCAAAAAAATAAGCTTGCTACTTCCTCTCCTCTAGTTTTTTCTATATTGCAGGGTTGAGGAAATCCAGAAAAAGCATATACAGACCAAGGTTAGCAGCACACACAAAACACATTCAGTAATTATCAGAAAGAAAATAAAACAACAAAGGTATAAGTCACACTAGAAGTAAACTGCAGCAAATTCTTTAGAAACCAACAAATTCCCATTAAAAACTAGAAATTGTTTTAGCAAGGAACAGAACCACCTGTCTTCTTTCTCCAGGGTAAGAGAGCATTAAGATCCGAAATTGTCATTGAAAACTTGCACTTGGGACTCTCGTTTTGTAAGTGTGAATTTAAAAACGTGTGTTTTCCACTGATGATCACTGAGTCTAGATGGGATCTTTACAGACCCTTTTCTTGACACCTGTTCAATACTAACAGCATTATTTGATCATTTCACAGGAATATTGGAACTCAAATGTTTGTCTCCTGGCTCTGTACATAAGTAGACCATTTAGAGATAAAAAACCTCCCCTAAACACTGATTAGCAGGACAAAATGGAAGACTCTGTATCTTCTTATTTTGCAGAGGTAGAACTGAAATTCCCTGCATAGGTAGACAGTGGTCACCTGGTGACTGAAGTCCACATAACAGGGACAGCAACTGTTTATAGTCTTGCAAGCCAGAAACTCACCATGCTTCAAGTTTATAGAAAAAAACCACAAAACACTAAATCATGAAATGGAAATTTGGTTTAGGTTATTGTACAGATCCAGGAAGCAGTTACTGGGAAAACCAAATCTCCTTTGGCTTTCTCCCCCTTTTCCCAGTCCATTGGCAACATTAAACTCAAAAGAACTTTGCCATACCTCTCACCCCAGCAGGCACTTCAGGCCCTTAGAACAGCTCTGGCCTGAGTCACTGAGGGGCCAGATTGGTTGCTTCTACCCCAGTTCTGTGCTCATCCTCAAAACAAAGTCAGCTGTACATAAAATGAAGAGATTAAATATTTAAAGCTATTTAGAGCTTCATGGAAATTTTATACCTCATATGCAAGTTCTCCAGCAGTAGTTTGTGGTCATCTGAGACCTGTAAGTGGACTTGAGTACTATGGAATTAAATATTTGGCTGAAAGACCACCTGAACCCATTATAAAAGATGGACTTAAACGCAATACGAGAAGAAATAAAGACACCAGAACAGTGTAAGGTCAAGATTTTCACAAAATCTACAACACATTATTATTATTATTATTATTACTACTATTACTATTATTACTATTATTACTATTATTACTATTGAGATAAATCATTAGCTCAAAGCATTGCCATTTAGAAGAGTGTATCATTTTGTTATGCATTTACAAAATTGCCTCTTTAAAATTCTGAGTTGAGCAAGTATCCTTGCTAGTATGAGGTGATGGCAAAGCAGCGCACCAGATCCACCCATATCTACTTAATTTCGTATTTTTACTAGCAAAAAGAAAAAAAAGCTTTGCAGGATGGTGAAAAACACTGGCTGCACTTAGTTTTGCTTTTCTTATTTCATAGTGTACATTATTATTATAGTCCTGCCTGAAGCCTCATACAAGTTGTACTCGGCATTTTATTAAGGTTGATTAAAAAAGAAAAAAAAAAGGAGACAGGGTAGGTATACTTCAAAAACAGATGGCTAAATTATCTTGTAAATTCTGTGCCTGGTGGTGCACAATTGTTCAAAAGTTCGTAAGAAAATTATTTCCCTGATGGAAAGAGGTCAGGATCTGAAAGTCAACTTGATACCTAATCAAGAAAAGGAACAAAATCTCTAGTAATAAAGTTTCTGCAGGTCAAGCATTTCCTTGGGCAACTTCTATGGAAGCTGACTATTCCCAAAATAGACTTTAAATTACATCTTTACAATTCTATTATCTTTTGTATGGTAGAATTTGAGGATGCAATTTGATGAGAAATCAGTTTGATAAAGGGCCCTGCAAATAAAATGGAGTTCTGATGACTATATACAAAATAGTGTTGATTATAAAACATCAGACACAAATTCATTAAAAGTGTGCCAGTAATGTACATGGGAGCATATAAACAAGTGAACATAAAAGCGAGTTCAATGACTTTTTTTAATTATAGTCATTTCAGGACTGAACTATACATTGAGGGAAAAGAAGGGCTTTGTATTTTCTTCCTCTTGTTTGTCCTTTGTCCCAAGTACTGGGCAAGGATTGCTCAAAAATATTGTTACTTATTATCTGTGGCAGACAGTCTTCCAAATGAGAGCTGTAAGGTACAGACAGGTATTCACAGAGGGGGCTGCAATAGGTGAGGTTTTTTAATCATCAGCATGTTTTAATGATAACAGAAAAAGCCTAGTCTCGAAAAAGAGGACTGAACAAACTAAAGCAGGGAATTCTTAATGCCATTTTATGACTTAATGTACCTGTAGATACAGATGAACATGAAGGAAGACTTAGTAGACAACCAAAAAACTAAACCACAGCTAATTAAGATAAAAGAATGAGGTGTGCAAAAATGAAAGACTGCTGCCTAAGAACTGTAGATAAAATTTCTCCCCATTAATAGAAAAAGAAAATGAGACCAGTGACAGGGAAAAAAAAAAAGTAAGAAGATAAGAAAACAAGTAAGAAAAATAATGTATGTCTGGAACAAGAAGGAAGTCAGTTGAAAAGATTAATAACACAATAGCAGAGTGTCAAAGACAAACTTTCTAGGGAAAGTGGTAATTCAGAAGCGTTTGTTCTCTAGCTTGGATTCCTCTGGCAGAAATTGCTATGCATCCTTTAAGAAATCTTTCTGCTATCTCTGGGTCCATTTAGAAAGGAATCAGTATATTGATTTTGCTATCTCTGTCTCAGGACAGTTTTCTGTTAAGACATTCTCAATGAACTCTCAATGAGAATCAAAACTTGAAAAAATGGGAAAGATTAATCAATGTTAGCTTGTGAATTATATTTTCCAATTTTTAGTTACCAATGGGTGTTTTTAGGCACTTGATTGACAGTAGTATTCTAAAATTCAGAAATTCCATATTAAGTCCAAAGACTATTTTGATGATTTTACTAACTTATTTTTTGGTTCTAGAACTAAAACTGTACAATCAAGTGAAATCACTGTTTCTCAGTACAAATTTTCTTATTCTGTCCAAACTTAGAAACTGTTTATATATCTATATCTATATATTTTTCTGTCTTTCTCAAATCGTATTAGTACATGGATAAAGTTAGTGGATACATTTAAACTTCCAGGTTGAACAAAGTAACCACAAGACAGACCTCGCGCAAAAATATATCTATAGACTTTATTGATCTCTCCAAATTTAAAACGGAAAAGAGTTGGACTATTGCAAGCAAGTCAACTGAACAAAAAAACAGAACAAAATAAAATAAAACAAACCTCAACAAACCAAAAGGAGAGTTGAAGGAGATAATACTATCAGTAAACTAGCAGAACTTTTAAGAATACCAAGATCCTGGAGAGGTTTGAATAGCAGCAATGATTTAATAACAGCACGCAGGATTTCACAAGGAAGTAAAAATGTAGTCAGAATATAGAAAATTTTTTAGCATGCTGCAAAATGGCCATTTAATAAACTACTAATTCTAAAGAACTTCAAAGTTATAATTTTTATATCTTCTTGATTTCTGTTATATAAAATTTACTTTATTTTTAGATTTAATTGGTAAGTATTTGATGCCTTTCTTATGGAGCAGTGCCATAAAGGATCACTAATCTTGAGAGCTCTGATACTTTTTAATTTTAAACTTCTCTGAAAAAATTAGGGTTTAGTATTTTGTTTTCCACTTTGTCCTTTGAAGTGGAATAGCTTTTACAGTATATACCATAGTGGATGTATTGTAAAATACCTGTATAAAAATCCATGAAATAATTAAGGATTTCTGCTCCTATTTGGAAAATATGCTTTTCTATCACACGTAAACCTTTTAACAAAAAATACTTGGAAGAAGATTCAGGAATTGAGATTACATGGAAAAAATATGCAGAGAAAAAGGCCAATTTCATGACTGAAGGATGGATATGCACTTCATGAGCAGGCCACATGACCTGAACTCAAGCTCAGAGTTGCTTTTGTTTCGGGCCAGTGTGGCTGCTGAACTGCCTTAACTACCTTTGCAGGTTGGTGGTGAGGCCTGCCTAACCTCTTCTGGCAAGAACCAGACGTAGCCAGAAATTTGCATCTGTTTAGTCTCAAATCACATCATGCAGCACTGAGTGGCACTGAAACCCACCAGAATTCTGATCTCTAGCATGACCATAGAAAGGCTAATATATGTAAGACTAAATTATATATTTTCAATTAATTTTGTCACTAAAATTTTTTTTTTCTATATTTGACAATACAGAATATCACTGATAATATCACCAATAAGGCCTACAATGAGTACCAAACTTCTGTCAAGTCAAGAGACAGCAAAATCAAAACTGTTTTTCATATAATTCTTTTCTAGTGTTGGGGATTGTCTCTTCACCTTTCCTGATGTCAGCCAGTTCTTTTGTGTTGGTTACCATTGGTCACTGGAAGATTGACCCGTCCCAGACCAAACCAGCTCTCAAACCAGTAAAACACAGCCTCTGCAGATATACACCATGATGGTGTGGAGCAATTGCTAGGAAATGACAAAGCCTTATTTTTAAGGATTTCCACACAGCTAAGTAAACTTGCATGCAAGATGAAGGTACAAGTAGGTAAGGATTGCCAAAACACACTTGTTACAGAGAAAATGGAATAGAAGTTTTAAAAAATGAGCCAGATTAAGTATGAAGGCCTTCCTTGGATGTTTCTGTATGTTGAACTGAAATTCTTTTAGGCTTAAGGTGTGAGAAGAGGTATGTAAAGGCTTCCAATACATGCAAAGAGTTCTCTTTCATCTTGTGACAGCCCAGTCTTTCAGTCTGATTTATTCTGGTTCATGAAAGCCTTCTTTTCTTCTGTATTTATTCAGTAACATTACTGTGAGCTTCAGCAAAGTGTAAGATTATATCTTTTCCTCTTTTCCTTTTGTGGGAGTTTTGATTAGGATTTTGTTGTTACACTTAATGTACAGCTCATTCACTCTGTTTACTCTCTTCTGAAAACACACTCTGTATTTAGTTTTTACCAAAATAATTTTTATAATCATTTTAAGAGAATAAATTTCTCTCCGCGTGAATTAATCTCAGAAAGATAACACATGAAACAGAAAATTTTAATATTCAGAAATGCATCCTAGGTTGAAAGAAAAAAACTACCTATTTCTGTGTAAGCTTAGTTTTAAGCAATCCTGCCAGATTTGGGACACTGCCTTGGATTCAGTGTACCTTATAATGAAACTTCAAATTACTCAAAGACAAGTTAGAAATGTTAAAATTAGCATATCGAGATCTTAGTACCACAGCTGTAGACTATTAAATCTATCTAGAGTGACTCAGGTAACAGCACATTAAAGCAAGGGCAAGAGAAGAGGATACAAGATATTACAACCTCAGCACAACGAATTATCAAACCTTAAAATGCTCAAAATTTTGGTGTCACTTTGATAAGGGCAGAATTTTATTCTTCAGTAAGAGGCAGAGGAAGCCATTCGGTTTTAGAGAGAATTGAGTACTTTTTGCCAGAACAGTACGAAAGGATCCAAACTGGCACAATTTTCTGTTTCATCAGACTATAGTGCTTTCACTGGAGATTCTTGTCATAGATCTATAGATACAAACCTCTGGGGGTTCATACATTTAGTTTTAGACTATAGAAGATTTTCTCTAGTCCTTTTCCAAACATGGGTAGCTGCTGGTGACTGAAGGAGATTCTGTGACAGCCACTGCCTTATTTAAAACTTTATGATTAGTTTCTATTATACACATCAAGATACACATTTCATATAGCCTGATGAGCTTCTCCGAGTTGTACAGAAGAATTCCTTAGAAATAATTTTGCTGCTTAGATTCCTTTTACTAAACTTTTGGGTTCTTTCAAAGGACCAGATTCACTACCCATTTGACATGGTACTGTTTAATGCCTACCTTTCTGGAACCTGGCACAGAACCTCAGTTCTCTTTGCAGATAAATGCTTTACAAATGCCCCAAGTCAATTAGTAGAAGAATCACAGTTGGCACTGTGATCCGTGCAAAATTCATCTCCATTTCATTTTATCTAAATAATGAAGTAGTGACCTGAGATTGAACACTGGAAAATCACTGTGATGCATTTTTGCATTCAGTATTTTAACCTTAACTGACATATTTCTAAAAGATTAAAATATAATTGTTTTAATCTGTAGAGAACAGATTCTGTTCTTAGCGAAAAAATTTCAGAATAGAATTTGGAGTAACTGACAGAAGAGGTTCTGGTTTTAAAGCCCTTCAACACAACCTGCAGAGATCAGATACTGAAGAACTATTTTTACCTACTCCCTACTCAGTATTTTTTCAAATTTTAGAATTAAACACAAGAGAAGTGTAAGGCCCTCTGAGAGCACAGAAGCACCTAGCTGTATACGGCTGTACTGATGGGGCTTTTACTAGGACTACTTATTTGAAGAAATCCCAGTTTGCCAGCCATCTCCCTTAAAATGAGCACTCTCTCATTCCAAAGGATATTTAAAACTTTTTATTCATGCTACATTGGAGCATGCTTTCTTTGCCCTTCCTGCAAATTCAAATCGGAAACACCAGTTTCTGTGGCATGTTTACATGTCTTTTGTGTAGATCCAGTTTTGTTCCATTACCTATCCCCCATCCCAAGAATATGACTGCTAAGCAGTTTAACAGGAATTGTTCAAGAAAAGTCTGATACAGCTCTTAGGTTGCTGGCTGCAGCTGCCTCGAAAGATTTTGCATCTGATCTGCGGTAGAATGGAGATGCTACTGCCATTCAGAGACCAGGAAACTGCAGGAACCAGCAATGACAGATTGTGAACAGGGTGACATTTCTCATGTAACCAGCCATTGGGATCATATCACTTGAACAGAAAGCCTCCAGTAGGTAGGTCACTATATTTTCAGAATTTCCTAATAACAGAAGCCATTATAGAGGGCTTAAGAATGTTGTATGTGGGTTTGGGTTCTTTTTTTTAAACTACAGTGTGCATTAGGAAGTCTAAAAAGTAATGGCCAACACATTTGTTAATAACCACCACATTCTGAGAGTGCTTTCCTCTCCTAAAACAAAGAGGGAAACATTTTATTGTCACAAGAGGGTATAAAGCTGTCTGCAAGCCACACAGCACCAAAACTGTAAGTCATGTACATTGCTTATAGCTCTATCTTTACCTTTTACTGTGATTGACCGCTCCTCTTTTACCAACACATCTTTTAAAAACATTTCTATTGATCAAATTTTGCCTTATCTTTCCCTCTTCTAACGAAATGTCAGACTTTTGTTCTTTTCTTTCAGTTTCTCTCTGATCATAATTGTCTCCTGCCTCATCACACTTATGAAATTTTCCCCCACATGTTTCTTGTATATTAAATAGATTGATATTCTAATTGTTTATACGGTGATGGTGCCATTTTACTGGTATTAAATGCTTTACTGGATCTAGTCCTTGAACAAAGGTCCATGTTTGCACTGAAGTTCATTCCACAAAGCTCAGGAGAGGTCAGGCATCAAAACACACTCTGAAAATTGATGTACTGTAATTGGTAGGTTAACCAGAATGTACAGGTACTTTTGATTTACTGCTGCTGAAGGTCGACTCTATCTGTCAGATTCCTTCCTGAAGAAAGGGGTCAAGGTCTTCCTCAATGTACTTGGTAGTTATTTAGTTCTTTTTAAGAACTGCAGTGTTAAAGGTACTGTAGCTGCTACCCACTTTTCATATATTGCTCAGAGTTTATGAAAGCAGATTTCAATCTTTGTGAACTGAGAATAACTTCAGAAGCTTGAAGTTATCACCCAGAACTAGAAAGAGAGTTGCCAACTTTGGTGAAGACTCAAATCTTACAGATGTGTGCTAAGCTGTGAACACAAAACTGACTGTACCCAAGAGAGTAGATGAAGAGGAATGCTGGAATCATTACTTTTCTGAAGTGTGATGAGGACTAGCCACACACTGTAAAAGTGCTCAGTGCCAACTCTGGTACAAAAAGAAACCTAATATAAGTTTTCATCAATTTGAAAAAGAGCAGTACTGAAAAGTGGACCATTTTGAAAAAAGCCTACATTGAAACACTTCCAGGGATGATCAGACATCTGATTCATGACTGGAGGACATACTTATATAAAACACAACAGGGCTGTGATTTAGTATGTTCCTATCTTCCAGTGGCTAGACATTGTTCAACACTAGCTGTATTTCTCTCTTTTTCAAAGAAGCTAGAAATCCTATCATTGCCTTCCGCAGCTTCACTTGTGTTCTGGTTTTAGCCTTTTCTCTTGGAACTTTCATTTGTGTGGATGTGGAAAAGGGGAAGGAGTCACAAACATTCTCTCTAGTTTTGTTTTTCAGGGCAAGAAGACAGTTGCCCTAATTGAAATATCTCATCCTATTTAGAGGCTGCTTTTAATTACAACTGTATGTGCAAATACCTGCATCAATACAGATTCTGCCTTTCTTTGTATTCTGAGAGCTTAGATTTAAATCCCACTCTTTCTGGGACATTTTTTTGCTCAAAATAAAGACTCTTGTGTCTCTCCTGTGTGCCTCTAATGAAGACCTGGAAATGATGAAGGGAGTGACTGAAAAAAAATGGTCTGATCATGGGTGTAAAGGATCAGGAGTCTTGACTGAGAAGAACCTGAGACTGACAAAGAGTGATTGATAAATTGCATAAAGCCTACCTTGAATGAATTATATTCTATTCTTCTGGAGGCAAGAAAAAAAAATCATTTGTCTACACATGTGCACACATACTATTTACCTAGATTTATAATAGGAACTATTGCTAAGGAGAAATTTGATCGTAAACAGTGAGGTACCTGGCATAAAACAGTTACTAAACTTATTCCTACAGTGAATTGTAATTTATACAGTGCAGTCAAAGTCACAGTGACAAAAAATAACCATGCTCTTTCACTTTATTCTGTTTTTAAGATCAGATGCCCACTATGACTCTTCAGCCTTCCTGGTAAAAGCTGAAATAACTCCCTCAAACCACAGAGCTACATTTACTCCTTCAGTTTTAGCAATTGCTTAAGTTTCTGAGCTGATGCTTATTACACCAAGTGAACTGAAAATAATGCAGAAGGCTTTTGCAATATTGACTTACAGAACAACAAGACAAGGAAACAGAAAGGTCTTATCAGGCTCACGTACTGGTGATGTCCCAGTACTCTGAGTACTCAGTAGTCTGGTCCAACATCTCATAGATTGGCAGTGTAGAACTGGGAAAACAACATAGAAGGATGAACACCTTCTTACTAAATAGAGTAGGAAGAATGGAAGAATAGTAGGAGAAAGTCTAGAAAGCTATGGGTGACATAAGAAATGTTAACAAGGCATTCACCATTTTCCAACAGAAAAAGCAGGGGCATTATTTTAAGTCTGTATTTGATGATCAAGACAAACTAGCAGAAAATGCACTAGTTTATTTCCACATTTTTAAAATTTTCCAATCAATCTATACTCTTCTATTCTCCTAGGATAGGACTTGTTGTGATAGATATTAAAAATTGTTTTTGGGAAGACGAGGAACTTTACGTTCTTTGTTGAATCTATGTGATTGAGAAGTGCTTACTAATTGCCCTGAGCCTCTAAAGAAGTATATTCATTTTGTTTTTTTTCAAATGCACTTGAAATTTAAAGATTATGAAGTGCCTTGAAAAGTGTTACAGAGGAAAAATTAACAAATAAATCAGTTTTTCTCACTTGTGCAATGAAGAAGCTGCAGTCAGTAGACTTTCTTTGAAAGCAATGTTCCACTTTTATTCCAGTAATTTTCTTGAAATAGAACCTGTGCACTCTTTAAGATGAAGCAATGCTGTCATATAACCACCACTGCTCTGAGAAGCCACAATTCTAAAGGGTGAGGGGGGAAAAAAAACACTGAAGAAATACTTGGAATCTGCACAGTGATGGACAAAGACCAGTACATTATGTACATATCAGAAAATTTTACCGCCAAGTGTGCAGACTCAGCACGTGCTCAGATGAGCAGCACTCCTTGGGCATCCTTTCTGGTGCATAAGCTTTACCACAGTCGCCATGCAGTTTTCATCAGGAGCTGCTCACACCCCTTACAGGTTGTTCATGCTTACAGTGCTGCTAGCATTGACTAGAACATGCTTTGATCATGGACAGTTGCTGCACACTAACTGGTTAAACTGTGTATGTGCATTTTATTGGGTTCTCTAATGCAAAACAAAAGATACACCTGCTAGGTTGAAAAAGGGGGAAAAAACGAAGTGGTAAGAATGCCATTGGAATTTTCTTCCCAAGAGAACCCACTATAATGACACCATCAGAATTTGCAGGAAGATGGAGATGAGAATGACAGCACAAGAACAAGGGAAACATACCACCACCACCACACCTGTGCACTCTGCTGGCTGACACTCAGCTGGCAGACACCCAAGCTCTTCTCAGGAGAGCTGCAGCCCAGTCTGCCAGTCCATTTTCCTGTTACAGGCTCTAACAATAATTTAATTCCACTGTTTTTACTTCACATACACCACCACATTAAGTCCACTGGCAGCATTACTTCTTCCTAAGTTTGTGCTTCTTTTGAGTTCTTGTATTCTAACTCCCTCCTGACTAATCTAGCTGCCTCTCTGTGACATGCAGACACCTTAATTTACACAGCCCTGCCTTTCTCCGTAATTTTAGTGTTTATAGCAAAAACTCCTCAAGTTTAAGTCCTAATTTTGCATTAACTGTATGGTTATGAATTTACTTCTCACAATTTTATCCCTTTTTCAAAGAAGAAGGTCACTTGGTTTGCTTGGCCTAGAGAAGAGGAGACTGAGGGGAGACCTCATTGTGCTCTTCAACATCTTCATGAGCAGAAGCAGAGGGGCAGGTACTGTCTCTTCACTCTCATGACCAGCGACAGGACTCAAGGAAACGGCATGGAGCTGAGTCACAGGAGGTTGAGGCTGGATATCAGGAAAAGGTTTTTCACCCAGAGTGTGGCTGGGCACTGGAACAGGCTCCTCAGGGATATGATCCCAGCACCAAGCCTGACAGAGCTCAAGAAGTGTTTGGACAATGCTCTCAGCCACTGGGTATGACTCTTGGGGTGTCCTGCACAGGGTCAGGAGCTGAACTTGATAATCCTGATGGGTCCCTTCCATCTCAGTGTATTCTATGATGCTACGATTTCTGGAATTCTCACTTCTTCTGAAACCTTCCTGGACATGGAAAACCTCCCAGAACTCAAATATTAAGCAGACTGACCACATTATTTACTACACAAAATTATACTGTCTTTTAAGCTGTAACAACAGGTGTTAAAACCATGTTTTTCATTCTGACTACATGTAATACTATCACCTCACTTACAAAATCAGCAGAGCTTAGCAGCCTGTTTTAATAAAGCTTATGCCAGTCTTCTGCATAATATCCCACAGATGCTTAGACAGCTTATCCTCTGAGAAGGGTACCTCTTTAGTTGACTAGTTAAATCCTGAATAAATATGCTCTACTTGCAGTCAAAATATTGGTCTCCTCTGCCACAGGAGAGGAACATAAGAAATTTTAACAATTTGTGTACATTGATTTGGCTTCTACTGTGTATATTTGCAACCAGAAAATTGTTTATTGGGCTAGTGCAATTGCAGTTTCTCAGATGTTGTTCAGCATCACTGTGATACATCTTTCTGTGGGAATGTTCTTTGTTGTAGAAAGTAGAAGGTAGCTGATTGCTACAAAACATTCAGAACAATATGTAGCATTACAGCCTCTGCCTGCATGGAACCACATCTAACTTTCCAGAAGTAATCAAACCCACAGATTCCTCAAACATCCCTCACTTCTTCCTGGACCTAAGCAGTAGTATGGCTATTCTCTAATATGTTAAGCTTTAAAATGTATTTTTAAAAATATGGTAGCATGTACTCTGAGAAACAGAGTGATGAAATGCAGTCTATCACTCGGATTTACAGAGTTGCTGCATGCATTATATGAAGGTGATTTTAAGAAGTTTGAAAAGTTCTCCTAAATACATTTCTACTTGTATTCCTTTGCTAATACTGTTGGAAATAAATAATTCCCCCCCACACCCCCCCTCCTTTTTTAAAAGCAATAACTAAATTACAGAACAACTTATGTTTCAGAATTTTGGATATACGAAGCATTCTTACACTAGCATACTAGCAAATTTATGTAGGTCTAAAATCCTTTCCACATCAGATGCCATAAGTCATCACATATTATTTGAGGTTTGTTTAGATTCTAGAGATGCTGAGATCTACTAGAGTGATGAATATCATCTCATATAGATTGAAAGAATAGTAAGAGCTAGAGTTGCTTGAGTATTCCTTTTCTAATTCCTTCTTCTATTGTGAAAGGGGAAAAACAAAGGTACTGCTTGCAATCACAATTTCTGCTTTAAGCAACCAAGAAATGACAGCATTCACAGAATGTGATATTTGGGCTATAAGAAGTGAGGTTTGTTTCCATCTACCCTTATAAAAAAATGAGGTAAAAATGAATTCAGTATGTATTAAAGATTTTTCTGGGTTCTTTGTTTCCTATTAAAAGGTAGATGCTACCTGGAAATTAGGTCGAGTTAAAAAAACCCAAACAATAAAAAAGCCCTTGCACCTTCGTTTTCTTTTTACGGAATTTTACTGTGTTTGCCAAAAAATATAATTTACTGTCACCTAAGATTGACATAATCTTAATTCTTTCTCATTTCAGACAGTTATTTTGAAATGTGGATAACAAAATCTCTCCGGAAATATGTAAGCAATTGAAATGTAAAATGAAAAAACCTAAACTGAAACTCACTGGTCAGTGTAAAGTAGGTATTGGCAACTGATTGACTGAACACTTTCATGCAATCCTGTTGTCTCTTAACATTACACAAGTAGCACTCTCAAAATATTATTTAAAAATTAACTGAATCGTTAAAAGCACTATTCAGATGCAATCACCATGCTTTTTTCAAACAGCATGCATCTGAGTGGATTTTTTCACTGTTTGGATGTTTGGCCAAATGACAGTTTATCCTTTATATACAAATATACAAACAGAATCGGAATATTTATCTTCTGAATATTTATCTGAATATTAATCTTCTTTGGTCAGATTATTTCTACTGACTTTCCATAAAGCAAGTGGATATTAAAGAAATAAAATATGAAGATGTTTTCTGCTTGATCTCAAGGTTACAAAATAACTATCAATATTTCATAGCTCTGAAATTAGGTGCTGTGTAGGGTTTTTTTGATTTTTGTTGTATTTTTTAAAGTTGTTGACAATAACATTTCAATCTTCATTTTGTATGGCTCTTTACAAACAGTTACGCTTTGAAGCATTATTGCACAAAGAAAAGAATGGCATTCACATCCTGATGCTAAAGTGTACTTCAAAATGAAAGCCAATTCAGCTGACTCTTGAAGGAGGACCACTTGTTTATTTGCAACAGGGGTATCGGTTCATCAGAATTAGAAATTACGGGATTTTAAGACACACTATACTGTCAATAAATTGATTAACTTTTGGTCAGACAGTTGTAGCAGAAGACAAAGAGATTCAGAGAGAGACAGAGACAGAGAGACAAGGGATAGAAACACTGAGTAAAGAAGTGAGGAAGGGGGGAGGTCTAAAAAGCCCACACTACCTTTCCTTTCCCTGCCACTTTACCTCCACCGTATCTGCCCCCAAAAGCCACTCATTCCTTCAATCTATTTAATAAGTTTGTGAGCTGATAAAGCACTCAATACTTCTCCTTGACTTCAGAAATACCACTGAAGACATCCACTTCAGAAAATATATTGGCTCAACTCATAGCTTGTTGTAAGTCAAAACACTATCTAATTTCTCATACTTTTCACTCTGCAAGATCCCAAGAGTACTTAAATTTCTGTATTTTGGAGTATTTTCCACAGTGAATGCTTACATGAATAGATTTTTTCATTTAAGTCAGTGAAAATTTATCCTATTTCCCTGACATTCACTTTGTCTCCCTTCCCTCTACACCTTCTAAAGAGTTTACCCAAAGTTTACTGTGCTTGAAGACAGGCTCTTTAATGTAGAGATTAACTTAGTGGTGACAGAGGTTTTGTCTTCTTTGTTCATAGTTTATCCTTAGAGGGATGAGTCCCAGCAGCAAAGAGGAAATACCCATAAGCTTTTGCCCTGCTACTGCACTACTAGTGAGCAGAAACACTGTAAGGAAGGAGGAGAATGGTCCTTGCTTCAAAGCAAACCTGCCCCATTGGGATAAACATAGCAAGATTTACTACCAGAAAAGTGATTGTGACAACAACAAGGATTGAGAAATATTTGGGAAGAGCAGGGAGTAGGAGAAAAGGTGAATTTCAGCAGTGATAGTAACTTTTTTTTTTTTAAGGGACTCAGTACAGTCTACACAGATATTTTTGTTGGCAAACCTAGCCTCTAAGTTTTAAAATAAATAAGACTTAGAGAATGTGAAAATTCATTGTCCTTCATAATTAACTTATTTTCAGAGAGACTCTGATATTATAAACCCAAGCATTATATGACTGTGCTTTCAAATAGTTTGTCCATCATTTTTCCAGCCATAATACTACTTTATATAAATAGATAATAGAGTCCTACATCAGTGCAATAGCAACAGCACCTCTAGGTTTCTGGTATCTTGATTTTGCCTCATGACATATAGAAGTTTCTTTTCCCCAGTCTAGAAAAAAGAGCACAGTCCTTCTATCTTACACTGGTACTCTCTCCTTATTCTCAGCCTCTTGCCCACCGTCTATTTTATACCAGCAGAAGAGCACTTGCACTCACTCCTGGCAAAACAACTGGCATGTTAATAAATTCTCTGTTGCAAATACGTAATTGAATAATTGTTCTAGTTATATTTGCAGAGAAGACTATACTCATTGTTCCAAGCTATCAGTAGACTTCATTTTTGAAGAAAACTCAGAGAAAGGGACTAAAGGGACTAGAAGGGGCTAAAAATATCTTGTAATATCTTGTAGTCCCTTTCTCCACATTGTCTCAGGGGGTTTTCTGATGCTGCTTGAGCACCAGCATGCCACAGCCTTCCTAGAGGGAGTGTCCAGCAAAGAACAGCTCTTCTAGGGGCTAAGGCAAACCTCCCTGGACAGCGAGGGATTTCAGCAAGTGTGGCGATTTCTCAGCTACAAGTGATTTCAGCTCTTGTGATTCAGCTCTTTGTGAAATACCCCGAAGCTAACACGGGGACAGAGAGACAGGGAGACCTGTATGGCAGTTCCACAGAGAAAGTAGCTTTATTGTCTAGCAGCTCTGTGAAGGGAAGGCCAGGGACACGTTCTCCCCTACTTTCAGGGCAGATCCGGACTCTTTTTATGGGAAAGGCTGGGGGAGGGTAGAAACCAGTTAGCCAACTGGATACAATGTATTACCATAGCGAAGCAAAGCATGCTGGGGGTGGTTCACTGGTCACCGTAACCTAAAGGTGAGTTCTCAACTCGAGTCCTTATGGCCTCAGGCATCCCTTCTCTAGGGGAGCACAGAGGGCTGCTGGGGTAAGAGCTCACAGCCCTCCACAAACCTTTGCGTTATGTTTTAGACAGTTTCCTGTGGAGTAGGGTTTCATAAGTTCCTAGGTACGGTTTCATAATTCAAAAACCCAAACAAGCGAACAAAAACCCAAACATACAAACAAAACTTTCTCGATCCAGGAAGACAAGAGCTGTTGCTGAATGCTTTCCTGGGGTTATGGAGCCTTCATGTTTTATGATAAGACACTGTGAGCTCTCCCATTCGGTTCTAGTTTACCCATAAATATTTTTTCCACAAATAAAGACAAACAAAAGACAACCTTGTGGAAAACAAAAATTACTACGAATTTGGGCATTCATGAAACATTAAGGTTATGACAAATACAGAGTAAAGCAGTATTGCATAGCAACACAGAGCATCCTAAGAAGCTTTCAACAATTCCTAGCAAAAATAGAACTTCTTAAAATGTAGGTCTATACAGCAGGTATTCACTGCCATATAAAGGTGCTGAATTTCAAAGCCTAAACCAATATTTCTATGTTGAGCAAAATGACCCATGATCTTAGAGGTCTTTTACAAACAAAATTATTCTACATTTCTATGATTTCACTTGAAGTATTATTTCGATGTAACATTACATTTAAGAATAATTCAGTTTATTTTTTACCTTTCTGATAAGCAACAAACTTTAATGGCAAGTCAAGAAATATAGCATAGTGATGGTTAGGGTTTACTACACTTTTCCCCATTATACACGAAGCCAATATCTAAAACTACTGCTATCTTCTCCCCATGAAAGATTTCGTACTCATTCTCTGCTACTGTGTGGACCTAGAACTATTTACATTCTGAGCATTTTCACATTCACACCTATTTAAGGGGTGAAACAGAGTAATTACTTTGCAGATGTCTCAGCTTGAATTGCTCATGCATTCAGCTAATTAGCCATTAGTTGAATTTTAGCCCACTTATAACCTTAAAGTATTGAAATCTATTTCTGCTGCCTGTTGATGATTAGATTATAAGGATACTTCCCACCTGTCCGATGAAAGATGTGAAATTGTTGCAACACGGAATACACAATGAATTCCCTTGTCAAGTTAGAAAACACTAAACATTTCAAAGAGCAATGCTCTTCGAGAGTTTATAAAGAAAGATTAAAGAGTTGGCATACAGTCTGGTGAAGAGAAGACTGAGAGAGGACCTCACTGAAGCATGTAAATATCTCAAAGGCAGGTGCCAAGAGGATGGTGCCAGACTCCTTTTGTGGTGCCCAGTGACTGAATGAGGAGCAACAGCCATAAACTAAAACACAAGAAGTTCTACCCCAACATGAGTAAGAACTTCTTTACTTTGAGGGTGTCACAGCTTTGGAACAGGCTGCCCAGAGAAGCAGAGACACATTATGAAATAAACATAAAAGACAAACTGGAAATCAATAACTTTTCAAATACAAAATAGACCAAAAAAATCCTTGAAGAGGGGGTATACTAGAGTCTGTTTTATTAGGTGTGGATTGGTTGTTTTTAAGAGCTACATTTGCTTCTCATTTTCCAAGTGATTTTGGTAGAAATCCTCAGACCTTGAAGATCAGGTTTGTGTCTGAGTGAATAAGCCCTTTTTATCTACAGTTCTGTAACCACCCTGAGGGAGTTCAAAATGCTCATAATGGTTTATATAACCAAGTTTACTCACCTCAGCTGTCAAGCACAATTTCAGAACAAATAATGAAACCAGCATAGCTACTGTAACTTTCAAACCCGACACCGATTTTTTTTTTTTTAAAAAGCTTAATTGGCATATTAAATTTGTGACTTTAACTGACCAAACATATTCAAAACTTCCATGTGGTACAATTATTTTGTTAGCCCTGCCTTAGTTAACTCTCTGTATTCCTTTTCCACCAGACAAAGCTGCAGGATTTTCTGCAGGGAAAGAGAATATCAGCTTTTTTTGACATTAACAGTATCTCAACAGCTGTCAAGACTTGGGACAAGTATTGCATTCTTGCTGTCACAAGGAAGCCAAAATTTTAAGCTCTGTTTCTCTAACAAGATCAAATTTTTAGAAAAGGAAGTTAAAATAAGTCCCAGGTTTCATTACACACTTTTCAGTTTCTCAATCATTGTGTTGGTTAAGAGCAAGACTCCTGGAACAATTGTTCCAAATTCTTGCAAAAAATACCTCTTGCCTGGAAACTTCTACTCCAGGGACTGTGAGAGAGTAGAAATCAACTTGTGAAACAATAAGGCCATATGCCCTTCCATGTGAAATTCCCCATTTCAGAAGTTATCTCTTGGAATAGATTTCAACTGATTTTATGCCTTCTTTGAATTACTCATGGAAAAAATAAAAGTAGGGGAGAGGATAATATTATCAATTGTTCCCAGCAGTGTTGCAAGGACCTTAAAGGAAGTGATTAACAGACTTTCAAACAAGTCTTCTTTAAAGTAGAAGAAAAACTATAAAACAATTAATGTTACTGTAAAAGAGCCAGACTATGTTGGCATTTCAAGGTAAAATAAATCAACTACTGAATTGCACTTGGATAAGCCCAAAACAGTTTGTTCTTATTTTTTTTTGTTTAACATTGATTTATGACAACCAACCAAGGGTTTTGTCATAATGAGGATGAAACTCCAAATTGTATCACATGAAACGTGACAACTGCCTTATTGTTTGTCTTCAGGAGTTTTTCTTCTCCAGAAGTACTTTAAATGAATGATTATAGAAAGACAAGAACAGATCAAACATATGAATCTCTCTGCTGGTCCCCAGCCCTGATACAGCTTGGATGGCTTTCACACTAATAACTTCAATCTTCTCTGATCAGTCAGTATTCCATTATATCTCTTTAAAAAGAGATGGGAAGACAGAAACTTCAAGCATTCAAGATACAAACATCTATACTGTATCTTTGATGCTATAGAATATTCCATTTATTTTCTTAATTATTTCTAACACTTGATTTGGGATTTTTTATGATTACTCTATACTGAGCTGACACTTTATACAAATATCAGGCAAGAACCCCCAAAACTTCTCCTTAGTCTGTCACTGTAAACCAAATCAGGATCTTTTAATCTCCCTTCTGTGCTTATGCACCATTTCAAACATATGTTCAACTTCATTACACCATTCCATAGTACAATCCCACTGTGTCCTAAGACTCTTTCTTCTACAATTCTTCAACTGATCAACTTGATTTCCTCCGTGAACTGCTTTTCATTACACTGATTATTCCATTTTCATGGCATTAAAGAACTTACTGGCTTGTAGAGTTTCACTACTGATCTTCAGCTGCAATAAACATTCACTGTTTTACTGTTTCCTACCCTCTAGTTGTCCCCTTTCCTTAAAAATCTGGTTTTTGGAACTCAACAGCAGCCTTCTGGAAATTTAGAAAGCTTCCATCAATCCATTATTTACACGACATCTAACTCTTCCAAATCTTCAAAGAAGTTTTTGGGTAGACTTTCTCTTAAAAAACCCCCAAACCAGACATGTTGCTTGTTCCTAACTGGGTAATATTTAGCTGTGTGTTCATCAATTCTATTCTTAAATATTATTTCTATTACTTTACCTGATACAGCAGGACATCAGTCTTACAGCTTGTAGCTTCCTGGAGGTCTCCTAAAACCTTTTCTGTCATCACAGTTAATGTCTTGCCTGAAACTGACTTGTCATTGAAGACATAAAAAATTTCTAATGCTCGTTTTCTCTGTTTATTCAGTTATCACTCATGTAGTTTATTTTCCAAAAAGGATTTTTTGAAAACCCACATTCAAAGAAGGAATCAACCTAAATGTTTCCTCAGTTTCTTGTAAGTGAAGATAGAATAAAGTACAAAAAGACGTAAAGACTCATTTCAGTTTTTCTGTAATGTCCCTGGCTTCTCCATTTTTAAAAAATCTTTATTCATCAACCTTGCTCATTGACATCCTGTCTTGAAATACAGAGGAAAAATGTGTTAATAGAAAAGACACCTTGTGCTAGTTGTTCTTCAAAGCCTTTTTGATCTGCCTTATATTTTTGTTTAGACTGACAGTTTTAGAATTTATCATCTTTAATTTTCTTCATTTAGAAAATACTTAGCCATACTAGTTTCATCTAGCACTTTTTTTAGTCCATTTCTAAGTACTCCACAATGACAGATAATGTCTATCATGGCTGCTTTAGATCTGTGAAAAAGAGCGCTAAATACCCAGAGAGGAGGGCACCCAATTTTCTAGTTCTGTGATTAGAACAGCCAGAACTACTGGTTTCCATCCCTGCTTCCAGAGCTGTTTCTACAAATCATAACCATATTTTAAATGCAAATGTGAATGAGATAAAAAGCACAGCCAGAAAAGCCTTAACTGATGAGGTTCTATTCTCATTCCTTCCCTGGCATATTCCAGCCTGTTGCGCTGCATAGGAGTTCCTAAATGCTTGTATTCTTTTCAGGTGCAAATTTGTAACTTGATGGTCTGTGATACTTGATATATGATAAATAAAGTGACAGGAGATTAAATCAACACCACAAGGCATCACAGTTGGTATGCCTTATAAACAATAAAACGTCAGGCAGACTTTAGCTCATTTGGAGGCTGGGCTTTGATCATATCAAGCAGAGGAAAGTTATAAGGAACGTGACAAATAAATTATGGATCCTGGCAGTGAAAAACAGTCTCTCATTAAATCCCTTGCTTTGCAAATACTTGAAAGATGCGTGTATTTTATTTTAATTTCATAGTTAACTGCATTTCTTGTATTTTTCAATAAATATAGCTTGTATTACATTTCCTGTTTCTTAAACCATATTTTTTTTCTCTGTATTACATAACAGAAAGTATGCAAAATAGAAAGCTGATGATAACTTTGACTGTCAAGGAATTGGTACCACCATTGCAAAACCCCTGGCAAGGTTTGCACTTTTCAGCTCAGATACTGTACACACTTCTTTGCAAACATTTTCAGACTCAGTAAGAATCCAGGAAAAAAGGCAAGAGTTTTTGTTAATTGGAACTCTAATAAAATACTGAGACAGTATTTTTAAACTATGCATTTGTGCTTAGATCATTGTCACAAATTAAGAAAATCTATACATTGCTACTGTTTGCTCTTTTTTTTTTTCTGTTAAATTTAATCATTGAAGCATGAAGGATGAGAAATAAATTCAGTAGTGAGGGCTGGTATCTTGCCTAGGAAAAAAAAGTTACTGATGCTTCTTGTTAAGGAAACTGTCTGTCCCTCCAGGATCCCCTGTCAGTCACACTCGCACACCTGAGCTGGGACCGAGGTCCCTTCACAGCTACAGCCCCACACTCACACAGTCACACCAGGCTTCCGAGCTGGCTCAGTCCCAGTTCCCACAGCAGAGTCTCAGATGAACCAATCTTGGGGCAATAGCTAAATAATAGAAAACCAGCTTGAGCTGGTGCTTCCAAGGAGGAACCCCAAACAAAGGACGCTCTGGGCTTTTATTGCCGCACAGTCCAGAGGACCCCCTGCGCTTTTATCTGCACAGTCTAAGCACAGGAAAATCTGGCACCCTAGACTCCTGCTGTGTCTCTGAGTGTCCAGTCCCCTGGCTGGGATACAGGTCCTCAGGCCCTTTGCTGTGCAATGGGTTGGCAATTCCCCACCCAGAGCTCAACCCAGTGGCTCCCACTGTAGCTGCTCACTGAGATACTGGCACTGAATGGATTCCTCAAAACTTCTCATCAGGACATTCTTCCTTTTCTGAAACAAACTCAAAAGTGAAAACAGTCCAGAATGAATTATAGTTTGGTTATGTAGCCTTTTTTAATCAGCTTCATAAACAACCTACAACTGCATTTGCAAGGGCAATTTCTCTTCTCCTGTTTCATACATTGTCTGGAAAGAATAACTTTCTGGCATTGTGGTTATCTGTGGACTCAGAGAGTCGATATAAAGCCGGGGACGTGAAAGGCAAAAGGGCCAAATGAAGAAACCAAGAAACCCCAGAAGAACTAGACCATCCTAATACGAAAAGTAAGGACCTAAAGAAGGCGGTATCATCAGTATGCTTAATTATCTTGTATAGATTTAAGTGGAAAAAGCAGAACTTCCTAGTTTGATAGCATGACATAACGACATTGTCAATAGATTTTGCTAACTGACAGGTAAATCCTCATTCAGCAAAAAGCAAAGCAAACTCTTGTACCATCCAGGCAAGACATGTATATGTGTTTGATAAAAATTAATCTAGAGAAATTTTTTCAAAGAATACTGCTAAAATCTCATCCAAATTTCACAAACAGCTCCCTCCCCAGGACTACAATAACATTTTTAACTATTGTAACATATGAAATGTAATGTCTAGTAAAGAACAGATTTTAAGATTCTAGTAAGTATTTTCTTAATGAGCCTACAGCTATACATTTTTGTTTTGTTTTATTTTTATAATGGAAATATTAGGAGACCAAATGTTAACATGCAAAAAAAGTAATTACTGATCAATCCTATCTCTCATGTTAGACACTGCAATTTCAGAATATGGTAGGTGTGACATACAGGTTTATTGCAGTGATCTGTAAGAAAAGATGTTTTATTCAGTTGTAGACTCAGGTTGTATATTTGGAGTTTAACTGGAATGGTTCTTCTACTTAAAAAAATAATTTTGCTCATAAATAAAATAAACGCCAATGTAATTAATTAATGTATATACCATTGCAACCATTGTTCAGAGAAAGGACAGGAAAGTTTCTAGTTGATTACTACTAGATTACTAGTAGTTTTCAAAACTAGTTAATTACTACACATTACTACTAATGTGGGGGTTTTTGTTTGCTTGATTTTAATTTTGCATTTAGAAGCAAAATTAAAGAAGGGGTGTTATCTGCCTAAGTAAAGCCTGTTAATCTAATTTCAAGTAAAACGTCAAGAAACCAAAAGCAAAAGGAATAGGGAAAGTCCCACAATATTCAAAGGGAGTTTATTCTGAAAAGTCTCTCAGTGTAACTCCTTGGTTTTCTCCACATCATTTCAAAGGTTTTATCTCACAGTCTAGGAAACTCTGACTAGGATCTGAAGGTAGAAAAAAATAGTTGCGTTCTGATGAAGCATTTAAGAATCTTCCAGTTTCAAGCCCTTTAAAGGCACTACTGCAAAAGTAAGGCAGTGGGAATGGATGTAGCCACATGGCAACTTTCTGTGTTGATGAGTAGTACTCTATGCAGTTTTTACACTAGCACAAATCAATGTCCTCTACAGGCAGAGCAGAAGCATAATTTCATGCAAAATCTGACCTTAAAAATAGCATTTATGAAATGCACATATTACAATTATAGTAAACATAAAGTTATCACCTGTTCCCAAATGGAAAATGCTATTTCAAAGCTTAGTTAATATTTATTTATTTTTAACTTTGAACCTTACGGTTACGCATCTGAATTTAAACGAATCAAGAACTGATGAATAGTAGGGTACATTAGAATATTTTTTCCCCTTGAAACACTGTGCTGTTTTTCTTTTGAGCCTGCTGGGACTTTCAATTATGAAATCAAATCTCACCTCATCATCTGTCATCTCCTGGGAAACAAAAACACGTTGACCTTGCCTCCCACTGCATCGAAGGATGAGTCATTTATTTGCTTCATTTCCACAGATGCAATGCACCTGCGTAAGCAGTCACATTTTATAGGCCAATGCTGTATTATGCCCAGCAATTTACCTTCCAAGGGATTGCTCTATGCATTAGGCAAACACTTCAGTACTTGAGGATTTGCTATTGCTTTTCTTATCACTCTTACTGTGTTTTCTCCTAACACAAATCTGAATGAAATAGTTACCAGTAATAACCTAATCAAGCTTGTATCACGTGTGCTTCATAAAGGCATTTGAACTGATTGGTAAGTGAAAGCTGCATATAACAGTAACATCTAGTACTACAAAACCAAAGCAGTTTTTCAAGTAGGGCATTCTCTAAAAGCAAAGACTTGGAAAAAAAGTATTCAGAAATTTTATAATGAATTTGTTGATTATGGGTGGATACTTTGCAATCTCATCAAAGTAATGTTTTATTAGTATAACTAAAGGTATTTTACTGTAGTAAGTGTTGGTATTGAAATGTTTTCACTGCAAATTAGTAAAGAGCAATGATTAACCATCCATTAAAAATGTAGTGGAATAAGATTTAATAGCTCTAGAACATACAGAACAATGTTTACAATGCTGGAGTTCACCGAAGTGATTATTTAAACAGCTTTTACAAATTAAGTCTGAGAACATCTGTATCATTTATGTGACCCACACTTGCTTACGGTGCAAACGGGGCATGATACTTTCAGGAGTTGCTATAGCAATAACAGTAATGATTTTTAAGTAGCAAAGAAGGTGCTTCAGTAAAAGTCACTTGAAATATCCTTATCCAATGATAACTCACTGAAGCTTCATTTGCTTTTGCTTTTTCCTTTTTTCCTAATTAAAAAAAAAATACATTTGATAAAGGCAATTTTTAACCACACTAAGGCCTTGAAAAAATGTATATAAGACTGATATACAATATACATAAATAAAATATCTACTTTTTTAATGGGAAAAAAACTCATAGAGCCTGCAAAGATTTTAAAATTGATGTAACAAAACATATACTGCTAGCTGAGGCTTAGATTCTGCAACTTGCATACAGTAAAATCAAGTTCATGCCAGGAAGCATTACACCTAAATGCTTGTAGGACTGTACACAGAACTTGCTTTCTTATGAAATGTATGCCTACAGAAACATGAATATTTGTAGATATTTATTATGTAGTCATAACAGTAAGGAGTAAAAAAAAAATGCCCTGCCTTTCAGCTGAGAATTCTTCTAATGGCATTGAAGTAATATCTTATTGTTAACATTAGAGCTCATGTCATAACATTGCTTATATCTGGTGTTATGGATATGGTCCAGAGCAAAGCAGGCACAGAAAACCAAAACAAGAAACCAAATTAAAAAATTAAAAATAACCCAAATTAATGAGTGCGACATAAGCCTTAGGTGGATGCACCAATAAACTTTTTATGCCTTTATGCATTTTTACTACACGGGAGACTCCCAGGAAAAAAAAGTCACTCTGGGAATATTATTTATTTACTAGATGGGAACTGACAAGTTTAAAAATATATTGTAAATAATCAGAACAATTAAAATCAGTACTGATTTTTGTACTTGTACTTTTGAAACGTTTTATTCATCTATTAAATGAAAGTCTCACGCACACAGTTGTACCATTTATGTTCAAGTCTAAGTAAATGTTTTAGTGAAGTCAACTGGTTACAAAGAAATACAATTCTAAAATGTAAGAGACTTAACTACAACATTATTTACAGTTGAGAAAGAGCAGATAACAATAGGAACATATTTTTCTCTCACTTCTGAGCCTTTACTGACTTTCCTACCTGTGCTGATGAAGTAGGTTCAAGCTAGCAGTTATCGAGATGAGTTTAGAAATGTTTATTATGATCATTATTTTTCAGATGTCTGAAATATTTTATAATATGATAAACAAATGATAAAGAAAGGAGGTTCTAGCTATCTTAAGAAAACACGCAAAGGGAAAGAACTGTTACTGCATTAAAGGCATGGCCCTGTCTACACTTATCTGCTGTACGTTTCCAACATTCATTTTACACAGTTACGCAGCACTAATTAGTGACTCACTGATTTAAGAACCAAAAAAAGAAAGATCTCCAAAGTCCAGAAGAAATATAGAATATACTGTAACTGTAATTATAAAAACTGAAAGGATAAAAAGAACTGTTTTCAGAAGTTGGGACGCTGGACTTTGCAATATTTTCCAGGACTTCAAAATTCATAAATGTATTAAGATGCCCCAAAGCACAAATTCCATCCAAAAGATGGAAAGCAACAGCACTTTATTTTATGAAAAATCAGGAATTTCTGAGTCCCAAGATGTCCAAACAATTTATTTGTTCGAGTGCTTCACTGTGCTGCTGTGTCAGGCATGTTAGTATGCTTTCGAAGAGAATAGGAAACAGAAAGGGCATGATGTTAAACTACAAGGGAGCCTACAGCCATTTCTTTCCCATGATCTCAAAGACCCCTCCTGTGACCCCAGCAGTAATTTGGGGATGTAGGTTGGAGTAGGCAGACAAACATAAACCCAAAGGTGAAAAAGCAGACATGAAACACAGTGTGTTTCATTCTAAAACAAAATTCAGTGCACACGGTTTCTATGCCAGTAGTGCCGGATCCTGATCAGCTATACTAGTTCATGAAAGAATAACTGAAACAAATTATCTAATTCATTATCTAATATCTACTTTGCCTGTAGAATCAGCTCAAGTAAAATACATTGAATTTATAGTGAAGTGCTCCATACTCAATTTAGGTACGACTTTCACTGCGTACTGTGGTTGAAGGATTCAGGTGGTCTTATTCCTTAACCAGGAGCTGGCAATTCTAATACCTATAGCATGCTGTTAATATGAATAATCTGAATCTTAAAGAAAAGTTTGAAGGCTGAATTTCTAACCAAATAATTCTTGTGTTCTTAATTATGTGAGCTACTGAGGTTCGTAACCTGGACTATTGACCGCATAAGGAGTGTAAATTCTGAAATTTTGCCAAGTCCTTGTCATCACATATTATTTTATACAATTCCTGAAGCACTATCTTTGAGTGAATGGACGATAAATAACAGAGTTTAACAGTTCTTTACTTGATCTTGAGACAGTCTATTCAATGTGGAGAAAAAATCCAGTGAGGTTAGAGTGAAAAAATCTCCCATAACTAAGGAATTTTGGATGAGTCAGTATTCTAGAACTTGGCTCTGTTTTTCAGTCTTGAACAGGAAACTATCTTTCAACATGATGGCTGTCCAGTAGTCGTGAATAAAACTGTAAGATTTAATGGTTCACAATTTCAGAGGTGATCAGGATTGTAACTTAGCACCAGAGCATCACTGATAGATACTCTACTTCCTTTGTACATTTGAGGTTAAGGAAAAAGGTGGAATATAAAAGGCAAATGTTTACTAGAAGAAAAAATTAACGTATCTTAGAGAAAAGAATTAATTTAAGAAATAAGTAGAATAATAGATCTATCTGCTTCAAAGCATTATATGGAAAAAAATTAAATCCCTTCGCTTCTTTCCCCTGCCTGCTTTTTGATATAGACCAATGAAAAAGTAAGTATAGTAAATGGAGTCCATTTCTAATCCTGACAATGAAATTCTTAATTTATATTCTTTAATTTTGAAATTCAAGATTTGTAATTTAAAAATACTAAAATGAATTTAATAAAAAATAAATATTTTATGTTCTGAAAGAACCTGTGTTGTAACCACATTCACATAAACCTAGTCAGCATGTGAAGCTTGTTTACCGAATGTCAAATAGCCACAGCTAAAAGCTGCAGTTGAGTGTCTAAACAGATTGAGTGTCTAAACTGATTCTCCCTTTTCCAAATATTATGAGGACTCATGGAGAGATAGGTGGGCTAATCAGATGCAATGCATGTTGGAAAGACCAACATATGGAAGAATCCTATATTTTCAGAGTCTGACTGTCTTTCAGATTTGGAAGTAATGATCTTTCTAAAGGTCTGAAACATACTCTACTTGTATAGAAAGGGTTTGCAGAAGCCACAAACATCAGAATAACTGAAACACTTGGTGCCAAGGTTACGTTTCAGAGGATCTACTAGAGCATTATGTAATATGAAGTTTGAAACATGTCCTTCAGAATAAAAAACATGTAGCAGATTGTCCAGTATCAGAGACATTTTTTCTCTCTTCAATAGAGAAAAAAAATTGTTTACTGGATAGTTCTTACCCCTCAAATCAAATGCAGATACAAACAGTCATGCTGAGGTTAATTCTTAAAAGAGCGTTTAAGGTATCTCATTTTTTATATTGAGGTGTATAAAAAAATCTATATTTTCTTCCATACCACTAATAAGTCTTTCTGTCTTTTGTTTAACATCCTACTTCCCTCAGAGTGCTTCTATGTTAAAGTACAAAAGCAATTAAACTCCTCTCACCAATAAAAAACCTATTATTTTTACTAATATTTACAAAGATAAATATATTCGAAATAATCCATTAAAATTGATGATTTTCAAGTGGTCTTTGGAATCCAGAGAGGTCCCAGTTGACTGGAAGCTGGCAAATGTCCTGGTTTTCAAGAAGGAGGACCCTGGAAAATACAGGCCTGTCAGTTTCACTTCAATGCCCGCTAAAATCATGGAAAATACTATTCTGGGAAGTATTGGAAGGCACTTGGAGGACAATACAGTAATCAGTCACAGCCAGCATGGCCTCATGAATGGGGAGTCCTGCTTATCAAACTTGATTTCCTTCTATGACAGGATAACTCACCTAGTTATCTAGGGAAGCCAGTATGTGTAATATTTTTGGACTTCAGCAAAGCTTTCCACATACTGTTCCTCACAGTATCCTCCTGGGTCAAATGTCCAGCATTCAGCTGGAAAACTGTGTTGTGCGATGGGTCAGAAATTGGCTCCAGGACTTAAAGACACAGTGCTACCCATGATAGAAGCACAACACTGGAACAGAATTGCTGTTTGCTGTAAGGAAAAACATTCTGATTCTTTCATTCCTACTTACATCCTGAAAGACTGGACAGGAACTCATATTTCTAAAGTGACTTTCTTCAGTATATTTTATCCCCTCCAAACTTTCCTGACTTAATTACTGTGATATTAAATAAATTCTAAAGAGCGAATAATTCTAATGGTCATTCTCAAATTATTTTTTTAGAGTTAGTAGCGTATAACCTGCTTGTAAAACACGCTATGACTGAACTGCCACATGATTTAGTGTCTGTGATACTTTAAACTGCAGCATTTCTTTGGTATTTGAATATATGACAGATTGCTACAATGCAAATCACGATGTAAGTAAGGATTAACAGCCTTGCACCTGCCCTGCCTGGAAGAAAAAAAAGAACTTTTACAATAAATCATGCCAAGATCGGCTAAATCTTTTTTTTTCAGCCCACAACACAGAAAATAGTGACTGAAAAGCTGTAAGTTAAAAACTTGAGATGGGAGCAGCCTTTTCCAGCCAATAAGAACAACAGAACATTTTTCACTTGGTATATTTTTGATCTATTAAATACAGAGAATAGGCATAGCGTTTTTCTTCTGTAAACAGGCACTTAGAGACTGTTTAGTTATACATAAACAGACAGTGCTAGGAACAGTCATTTAAAGGTATTTAAGGCACCTCTAATTTCTGAAGCAGAGCTGAGAAAACAAAGACTTGAGAGAAACTGCTCCAGCTCCACATTGTGTACTTACTAATAGTGAAAAATGTGTTGTGCTTTTCTTCTTGAGAAGAAGGAAAAAAGAAAAGCTATGTATGAAAAATTGCTGGGAGGCCAAGCCAAGTCACAGGGCAGGTTATTGTTAATCAGGCACAATTATCTCAAGAGTATTGAGTAATCAGTTTAATCCTTATGACAAATTGACCCATGTGACATCAAAAGAAAAATAGGATTGGCTTATGAAGTCATTTTATGTTTTCCATAACCGCACATAAAGATTTACTGGCTACCTGAAATAAGACAAACCCTCTGGTCAAAGGTCTGAGGTGCAGAACCCACTGTTGCTCACAACTCTACAAGCCTGTTAAAATTTGAGGCAATGAGAGGGTAAAATGGTGAGGCAACATGACACATTGTAGTAGGGCTACTGCTTTACTCATGAGAAGGTATTACCCCTTGCTTACACTGGGGTAAAAAAGGAAATTTTTAAGATTGATACATTGTCAGAAGCTGAGGGGTACCCAGGAAGAGTATAGGCACCTTAGTTTTCCTCAGGCCAATAACATGTACTATTTCAAGTCTTGTTCCTAAACGTGCCATCCTGAATATCCTATCCCCTGTTACCTCATGGTGTACACATTTGTTTTGTCTTGTCCTGACCCTACAATGTTCCCCATCCATCTATGTCATATGATTTTTCCTTTTCACCCACCCCATCCTACAACTCCCTTCATTGCAAACACATATCACAGCATTTTGGAAGAATTTTTTCCCCCTTATTTTCCAAAGCACACTAGCCTCTTTACATCTGTACAGATATGACTGAGAACAAAACCAAGACTTACACATAATGGTTAGCCAACAGTTCCTTTATTTTACTGTAATGTCCATGTAAGCAGACATCCCAACCAAAGGAAAAAAATTATTTTCCATTAAATACTTTTTTTTCTGAGCAGGAATTCAAGTTATTTAAACTTCAGAATAGGTCAAGTTTGCTAAGATTTTGAACGATATTTTTCAATTACAGGACTAGAGACCTTGCACTAGAATCCAATAGTGAAACCCTCCTGTTGTACTCCTCTCTTTGGTTCAGATCCCAGATGCTATCAGAACTTACCACTGCTGGGAAGCAGTTACTTGCTCAAGGGAGTCATACAGGAACCTCTTTACCTCCTTAACTAAACTGAAGGAAAAGCTGAACTGACAGTGTTTACAGTTCCTGAATGCTGCTAAATCATCCCTAAGGATGACTTAACCCCAGGGAATGTAACAGTATCTTTGAAGAACATTTGAGAAGCTTTTCATAATATACCAAATAATAGGTTTTTTCCAATAAATAACAAGAGAAAGACTTAGTCTGAGGTTCTCATGACTCTAAAATTCTTTGTTATTTTAAACTGCAGAAGTTGATCACTATGATTTATTTTTAATATATTCAAAATAAGGTTTAAGAGCAAATCATAATTAATTCAGTAATTGCACTAACTGCTCCAAAATGTAAAGGGAAAATGTGAGCTGCATGGAACACCTCATATCTTTTATTTGCTATTCTTCAAAGAAAAGTAATCCTAATCGTTTTAGGCTCCTCAGAACTCACTGCACAAATGACATTTTAAGATTTTCAAAACAGTACATTTGCTGTGCTGATGAATGTTAGCCCAAATGTTATGTAGTTCAGTTGGTTCAAAAATTTACAAATTAAATCAATCTTAACATAGAATGCTGATAGTATTAAAAAAAAACCAAAGAAAGTCTTTTGAGTTACTAGAAAAATAATAACTTCCCTAACCCAGAAATACTTGTACTGGTCAACGTACCTTTTTTTTGTTGTTTTGCTTTTGTTTGTTTGTTTGTTTGTTTTTCCCAGGCATATGGAAGTTAACTGTGCCTGTAGGAAGTTTCCTAGAGTGCTATTTTTCAAAGACAGAAGATGCTATTGAGGATTTCTCTGTTCCAGGAGTAGATGATGCTCATAGCTCTCACTGGCTTTGAAACTCTAAATGACAGGAGCTACTGTCTGGCATAGATACTGTTCTCATACCTGAAAGTCAGCATCATACCCGAAAGTCAACATCTGCTATCACTGGCAGGTATGCCAAGAGTTTTATTCCCAATATCAGGATTCTTTCTCCTTCAAAGTAGCTGGGAATATCAAGAAAAATGAACCTCTGTGGAGATGGACAATGCAAAGCCTAGAAGACAGTTAAATACTACTAGAACCCATTTGATGGTTAGAAAGCAGAAGATTGTTGTCAGCTCAAAAGGGAATTTAAATTCACTTTGATACAGAAACCTAGAAAATATCAAATTATGCATAGTTTTAAAATGAAAGCTTTAATTTCTTTTTAATTTTTTTCTTGTTGTGACAACTACTTGCATAGAGCTACCACAGATTTTCCTGTATACCTAGCTTGCTTAGAAGTCTGAGCACAAAGCAATCAGAGTAAAAAATAGACTTAAAAGTTACAGACTATAAAAATGCTTTTGCCTGCAGGGCAGCAGGTTGCACTTAAATAGAAGCAAAAGCAGGCCAGGCCTGCATTAACACATCTACATCTTCTTTACCCGAACTCTAGGGAAAATGACTGCTTGTGAAAGAGGTCTGGAAAGTTACCAAGTTCAAGCTTCTAGCAGTTAAAAATATAGTGCAAATAGTGGATCAGTGTTCAAAACACCCACTTTGCATGAAATTCCATGCTAACCTACATAGCTAATAACTTCACTATGTTAAAAGTAATTCCTGTCTTGGCGTAGCAGATATAATAAGGTGTGTTTAAAAACAGCATATGATTACAAATACTGAGAACAGGGAAATTGAAATGGGAAGAATAATAATATGGCTGGTGGCACTGATAAAAGACAATATGAATATGGAAAAAAAAAGACATAATGAATAATGGAATAATGAGAGTGATGACAAATCTAGTGAATATAACATAAAAAATTCAATATGATAAAGCATGATTAGAAAGCAGAGGCGTCATGTAGTTTCAACATTTTTCAGAAACCAAGAGTACACTTTTTGCTACAATTGAATAGAACCTGTTAAAGGAGAAAGCTGAAAAAGCATTACATTAGGAAGAAAAACAGTGTGTGAAAAAACAAAACCCTGAATTTTGCTTTCTGCTAGAAATGCTTAACCAATAACTTAATCAAAATTTGAAATTTTGCAGAGCAGGATTTGAAACAAAAATATACTGAGTATGAAGAGTTTTGTAGTCATGTACTAATCTGAGTATTATTAATATTTTCAGAACATATTTCGTATGTTAGGGAGTCTTAAAGGAAATAATGAAATATTGAACACATTTTAGGCAGTCAAGGTACCTACCTTGACTTAATAGAGGGATGAAAGTCCACTTCAGTCAAGTATTTGTTTGATGTATGTTTTTCTCCATAAATAATAGAAGTAAATCTAGTTATCTGCTGTGGGGTAGCAGATATGTTGTTAGCATTCATATCTGGTTCTACTGGGTTTTGTCTTTCAAATGTCTTTGTGAGCTCCACAGTCCACATACATTACACAAACAGAAAAGTCGAAGAAATATTCTATTCTTCTGCCAAAACCAAGAGTACAAAGAAGCAGAATAGTATATATTAAGGAAAGGAGAAAAGTTTGCATCTTATCCCAGAATAGACATCTAAAGCGGATGGTGCCATTTTTCTTCATTTACTACAGAGTGATATAGTTTACACAGATTAATGGATAGCTCCAGGTAAGATGAATCCCACTCTTGGTGACTAACTAGATTCTTGCAGAGAATTCTAAGAGTTTTTATAAACAATGTCTGAAAGGCAATTCTGTCCTAACAATTACAGGGCATCACAGAATCCCAGAATAACTGAGGTTTGAAGGGACCTCTGGAGTTTATCTAATTCAACCTCACCTGCTCACAGCAGAGTCAGCTACAACAGGTTTCTTAGGACATTGTCCACTTCAGTTCTAAATATCTCCAAGGAAGGAAACTGCAATCTCTCCAGGCAACCTGTTTCAATGCTTGGCTGCCCTCACAGGAAAGAAAGAAAAACAGGGAAAGAGAGGAAAGAGAGGAAGGAAGGAAAGAGACAAGGAAAGAAGGAAGGAAGGAAGGAAGGAAGGAAGGAAGGAAGGAAGGTTGGTTGATTCCCTGCATTCAATGTTGCTTATTGGGCACTTATTCGCTGGCAGAGCATGGGAAACTGAAAAAGTCATACAGAACTTTGCAGAGTGCTAAGAGACATATGATTAAGAACTTAGACACATGAAAGCATTTCCATAACTATAACTATATATATATATATTTTTTTTTTAAGAATAAATGTATTTACAAAACATTATTTTTCACAAGCAAAGGCATGGCAGTGGAAAAGCACACCTGGAGACCAGATCCAAGAATGCATTTTTATGCCAAATATATCCCATCTGTCATAGTCCTTTTCTAGAGGTCCCTGCTACTCTAAGCTACCTCAGAACTTGCTATAATGTGTCTACTTATTGCCAGATGAGAATAATTATCCTAAAATATTTGAAAAGTACGTAGTACCCATTTTTCAGAGAGTGCAAGTTATCTGGGTGGGTCATCAGTATTTTTTCTCAAGTTTTAATAATACAGGTTATTAATAAACACACTAAGTCTGTAAGTATAGAGAAGTACATCAGGTTTAACAGCTTGACACATTTCTTCTACTATGGATACACCAGTGTATTAAAGATCTTATTTATGCAAGAGCATTTCTCACTTGGCTTTGTAATAGTCCTGTTTCTTCCAATAAAAAAGACATAGATTTGCTTATGCATCAACATAAGTGCAGTTATTACTTTTGGGGATACATTGTTGTTCCTCATCTATTTTTTCCACTATAAAACCCAATCAAAACAACAACAAACCTCCCCCCCGCCCCCCTTCCCCCAATAGCAACAAAAAACTCCAAACAAAATTCCTTTTAGGTCATATCTTGATCAGTTGGAAATCCACAATGGTATGCTTAGACAACTTGACCTCTTGAGTACAGGCACAGTATCAGGAGGCACTTCTGGCAGTATAAATTTTATCTGTGTATTTATGTATGCATACTGAGAATGAAATCTATGTAGACAAGCATTCACAGGAAAACAACTGTATTCTATACACCACAAAAATGTTTTATTTGTCCTCTGGCACCCTTATACATATCCTTCCTGGTCTAGAATACTTTTTTTCCCCCCTAAGGGGTTTAAATCAATGATATAAAGCCATTTTTTTCCAACATAAGTCCCCAAGCAAAGAATGAAAATTTAAAAAGAAAGCAAAAAAACCCCAAAAAACCAATAAACATCTCCTTGGCTTTATGGGTATTCATTTTGTTTTATAAACATATAGTATAAAAATGTAGACCAAACCAATAAATATTCCCTAATATTTAATTCCAGAATTCATAGGTTTTCCTGTGTTCCTTTAATTCTCTGAATTTATTTCTGAAATGTTGTAATGCTCTTAAAATACTACTGCTTTTAAAAAATGCAGCCATCATTTGTCTCATTTTGGAATGAGAAATGGCAAGTTAATTATACTGCATACAAAAAAAATTATCTCAAGATACAAAGTACATTATTCTCTGTACCTATTTTACATTAAAAAATGTTAATTATACTTACATACTACAACCGGAGAGATACCTCCTGAGTTTATATGTAAGTGTGATGAAAGGAACACCTGAAATCCTGAAAAGACTATCGTAGTGAGGTGAAACTGTTCAGTTGCTGATCTCCTGTCAGCATTGTAGCAGCCTTCAACCTGCTTCTATATTGATCTATTAGGCTGTGTGGCAGAATGTGAAGAATAGCCATCTGTGTCAGGTATGGCAGCAGGTGCCATATCAGCTGCTTCTGGATGACAATAAATCTCTTTCAAGCACCTGACAACTTTGACAGACACTTTTATCTTTGTATAAAAACACCCCACCCACTCAAAAAATTCTCTGAATAGAAATGAGAAGCTCAACAGATAACACCAGCTGATAAAGGCCAGAAACCTACTCCACTGCAGATGTACTGTGAAGTCTAGGTAACAGGGCTTACTCATGATGGTTCTTTGTCATGCACAGCAGTCATTTGTCTCAGCACAGTATTGCTGATATACTTGTATAAGGCAGAATTTGAAGTAGGGTACACAGGTATGAAAAGATAAACAGTTTGCCACTAAAGTTTTACAAATTTCTGTTTGCACAGACATGACTTGTGCCAATAAAACCAGGTAAGACATCTCATCATTAGGGGATTCAAACAATGACAGCTTTTCAGTGTATCCATCAGTAAGTCTATACCTGAAGTTTTTGTAGGAAGAAGATATACATAAGAACACTTGATCCAATTGTTTTCAAAAATATTTTAACAGTCTCACCTACATTTATGAATAGATGTGTTTTGAACTCAGAACTACTGTTAACTATGTCAGTGAAAAGTAATTCTTGAGAAACACTACTCAGCTGAATGTTACAGAAAGTACCCTGACTTCACCAATGGCAGATCTCCATATATGGAAGATGCAGTTTTGTCTCCAGTATTACTTGAATTTTCTCTGTTGTCAGCTGTTTAACAGTAGCTTATCATTTTGTCAAGTTTGTATTTTTCTCTTTAAAGAATGTAAGTGATGAAAATGATGATTATGAACAGATGGTCTTTGAAGGAAAATAGTCAGACAATATCAATCAAAACATGGAAGATGAGTATGTGATTCTTGTGAAGGAAAAGGCAGAACAAGAAGTTCAATCAATCAATCAATCAATCTCAACAGATTTCTGTATACCAAAATCCAGCATTCTCTAAAACTCGTTTATTCTCTAAACCTCATTTACTTGTTACTCGTTTATTCAAACAAAACAGGACTCTTGCCTTTTTTTTTTTTGTATACAAGTAATCTCTTTGAAGAAGTATATAAGCAAAAAATTCTGCAACTATCTGTAAAGAGAATGCCTGATACATGTTATCTATTTTACTATTTTTTAGTAAAATGAAGAGGCCACAATGAAGGTACAATATTCACAGTAAAATGCTGCACTTCTGTTACTTTTGACTTTTCTGCAAATGTTTTTATTATAACAGGATAGGCAATTTTTGGCTTCCCAAAAACATCAGTGCAAGCAATTAGAATGGCAGAGACTTTGAGAGTTTTGTCCAATATATTTTTAGTCAAAAAACATCTGGATGCACAGAAAAAGAAGCACTCAGAAAACATGTGAACTACAAAAAGAGAACCCCATGGAGTAAAGCAAAATATCTTTCTCTCCTGCTGACTAGGCAAGGAAGAAGGGAAGATTGGCATTAGGGTCAGAGATTACTGAACACAATATGAGGCATATGGAATCGTACACTCTGGAAAACTAAAAACTCAGCTAAGAGAAAGTGCGGTTTTCCTTACTGCATGTGAAAGATGCTGGGAAAAATTCTTTTGAGAAAAAAAAAGTGATTTTACAGTTATATACAAATGCAATTAAGAAAAGATGTTGGAGTAAATCCAAAAAATATAGAAGGGAATATAGGAAGTAAAAAAAAATCTCAATAATTAAAATTAATATATTTCCAATATTCTTACCATTTTAGAAGCATTAACAAGGAAAGCTGTTTGATATGTGTTGTTCAGAAGCTCTTTTTACTTACCTTGGGATACCTCTCCTGTATGAAAATCAGGAGAAATATGTTTAGACCAAAGTTCCATAGACACAGCCAGGGCTGATGGAAGGTCATTGTCTAAAATTTCCGCAGGAAACACTTCAGCCACTTCAGTGACAATTTTCTTGCTTTGGGGCATAGTAGGTAAACAGGTGATATTGTTTATTCCATCAACACAAAGAAACCCAGTGGAGCAGGAGTGTATAAGACAATCATTGTAATTAAGCTCACAGCTTCGTCCCTGAAAGAGAGTTTTCAAAAAAAAAAGCCATTTTTGAAGGCAATTTACTTTTCATAGTGATGTTAGTTACAATTGTTGCTTTCTTTTGATTCTAAAATATTGTTTGCTTATATTAAGTTCTTCACGCTTTCAAAAGGAAATATTATGTGGAAAATATTCCTTAACTAATTTAACAGTGTAGTTGTAACTTTAAATTTTACCTAAGTGATATTTTGAATCTGATTATCAATAAAAATAATTTCCCCACAGATTACTAACTGCCAAGTATCAAAGACAGTATTGTCACCAGTAATAAAAAGTGGTTAAGATAATTATCTTCAGTGAGTAGGTAGGTTTACAAAAGACTATTTGTAGTGGACTTAGCTGTCTAAAAACCTATGGTTTGCTCTGACTTGCAAGCTGACGTGCTTTCTTTTTGTACATTGCAGCCCATTGTTTGTTGCCTGCTTTTACCAAATCCGCACACAGCTCCCTGTTAATACCTTGCATTCACAGATAATGCTTAGAAAAGGAAAAATATAGCAGCAATCTCAAATTGGACCAGACATTCACTTCCTATTTTTTATCAAGAGTAACAATTCATGGGATGTCTGAACTATCCTCCCTAGTAATAAAGTAAAAATGTTCATATTCAATGGTCTGTAAAAAAGGCAAGAAATAATTATGTGAATTAAATGCATTCTTGAAGTGTGAAATAAATATATGCTGAAGTCAGGCCTGGGTTCATTTTATTTTCCCTTCTGTTGCAATGAACTAATAGCCTACGTGAAGAGAGACAGCTAACAGCTACCCTAGAAGGATCCTACATATTTGGATAACTATTTAAAATACACACACTGTCATCCCTGAAGACATATATCTCTGACAATATATCATCGTGATATAATTTCTGTGGAAATCTTCTCCCGCAACAAGGGCACGTGTGAAAAAATCAAAGCCTTCTCTAGAGCTCAAGAAGCATGTGTTCATTACACACTTTCCTTCAGACAAGATGCTTAAATAATCTTTCATGTCTACCTGGCTAACTATTCACACAGAACCTGGGGCAACTTACATTTTCTGAGATCTCTGTCAACTCTATTATATTAATTTATGATATTAAGAAACAATAGGAAGGATGAGAGAGAGAGAGGAGGAAATGTAGACATGAAAACTCAACTTTTTTAACACGTAGTTTAAATTATTTGGGGTTTAAAACAGAAGAGGTTAAATTGAGGAGTTTTGAATGATTTAGATACATTCATTCTTGTTTCAATCAACTGCCTAATTTGTTTTGGCAAGCAGATGAGCTATCTGGTAAATTCATGGCATCTTATAAAATCACTCACTGTATTGGTATTCCAAAGCACAAAGGAACAACAGGGCCATTTATACGTCAGTTTCAATGCATTCCCTCCTTTCTCTCTTCTAATTCCACACATAGAACAAACGATCAGTTTGAGCACCCTCATAATCATTCTTAATCCTATAAAATTTAAGTTTCCTTCTAGCTTTCCTGTGACAGATTAGTACATTTTTATGACTACTCCATTTAATGACGAAGAGCGTTTGATTACGATTTTATGACTCATAGAAACAAAGCAGATGTGGATAACCTCCAGTGTGCATGAAGGGTACATTAAGTAGTCGTAGATAAATTTGATAGCATTGAAAGTGCCTGTAAATGCTTTAACAGTTTCCATGCAGGTGGATGGGATCATTTCGCTTGTGCAGATTTGTGTTTAAAAGTAGGTATATGTCTATAGATGGTTCCACTTAAAAAGTAAACACTTATTTCATATACCACTGGCCATGCTTTTCTTCTCAAAATTTATGAGAGATTTCACAACCCATACTTTATGATCCATACTCTGGGTAGCACTGCAGACATAGACTACAGAAGATTTACATACACATTGTAGCTGGAATTCCTTGAATTCTTATTTCTCTGTGAGTTCCACTGTTTCCACTCCATACATACTCATGGTTAGGAACCAGAACCCATTGGGGCCTAACAAATATACCTCTTGAGGTGTTTAGACCATAACTTCTTGACACTGAAGATTGGTATGCTAAAAATGTTTCTATGTGGTGCTTCCCCCACTGTGTTTTCTTACTTTTATATTCCTTCCCAAAGCATAGTGGAATTTGAGGGACTGAAGATGGAACAATGAATAACGGAATAAAAGCAAAGATGATGCATCTTAAATTTCAGCTGCTTCAAAGGTTTGTTACTTTTCCTTCTGTAAGGCCTTGCTTGTTCTGCAATGTACTGTACAATTAATATTCAAGATATGTACTAATAGAAAAGCTGCCCCCATGGGTCAAATATCTATTTACCTCCATCATCAGTGAGCTATTAATGAATATTTGGGGAAGAAAACAGGAAGAAAACGAGCAGACCTTGCATCTGGTGACTCACCAAATATACCATTCCAACTTTTGGCAATAAGTAAATCAAAGACTCCCTAGGCCACGGTAACATTCAGAAGAGTAATTTGAATAACAATTAATATATCCTCCTTCTAACCCATTTTTGGGCTTATTTGTACTTCTGGTCCCTACAGTGTCATGCAACACTGACTTGTACCAATAAATTTTGCACTAATTGAAAAAATAATTTCTCCAAACAGATTTTAAGGTTCTCTCTGGTGGTTTTATTTGACATTCAGAAGATTCTTTGGGTGAGACATAAATGCTAAAAAAATTGTGTAACTGATCTTCTCCATTACAGCTGTTCATGTAAGATAAGCATGAATATTTAATGAAAAAAATGAGATTATTTTAACATGAGGGTCTGACTGTTTGCCACAAAAAAAGACTGTGTCCCTCAAGTGATATGCCCCTTATCATCACTTGACATTGTTTTGAAAGCCAATCTGCTTTAGAATACAAAAAGAGAGCAATTACCATGGTCTGTAGGAAGTTTCAATGGTATCCACTGTACTCTGTAAAAAACACCCTATAAAAATAGTATTCATTTTTATGAGATAGTTTTTTACCTTCTCAGGATAGTTTTTCAGTAAATTTAATCTGATTATTTGCATTGTTAAGATCCATTTTTGACCTGCCAAGGCCTTATGGTAAAATAAAGACTACAAAATTACGGGCAAAGAGTCACTGGAAAAGAGAGAAATTCCTCATGAATTCCTTGAACAAAGCATACATCACTCCTGTGATTCCACCTAATTCAAGAAGTATATCAACAATTTTGAGCAAGGTTAAAAAGAAAAAGGTTTACATACAGTATTTTCTGTGCAATGATGAATAGCCAGGTAAAGAGAAAGGTAATAAAGATTTTCAGCATCTCACCACAAATCCTGGTTTGCAAAAACAGGAATAACCGAAGCCGGGTTCCTTCTGAACACAGATACCATGTATGCAGGGGTTGGATATGCACTCGTCAACATCCAGCTCACAGTGGAAGCCTTCCCATCCTGTCAGAAAAAAAAAGCAAAGCAAACCCCAAAGAGAGACTCGTTAAAATCTACATCCATTTACTGATTGTCAATGGAACAAAGGTATGAGTAACTATCATCCTATATAGAGATATATAGTATGGGATGAATATGAACTTTGTTGGGCTGTGGCTTCTCAAAGTAGAAAAAAATTAAAAATAGTTTAAAAGAGAAACTCTGAGATTACTGTACCAGATCAATGAGGAGGACAATTTTTGAGCAAATACAATTTTGTGTTTGAACACTTTGAGATGCTGTCTTCTCACAGATTCTCAGATTACTGGAAATTTTATTGATATGCATTTCTTATGAAAATCTCCTTTACAAGTAAGTATACCCATAAATTAGAGGCTAAATACTCATCTCGAAGCTGTGTTTTAGATCATGTAATTTAAGCCTGTCTTGAACTTGCTCCTTGGAGGCTAAGCTGAACGGGAAGCAGTCCATCTGCTTGGTAAATATAAATTCAGAATTCTGTAAAATATGGCTAGTTATTAAAGAACACCAGACCTTCTTGCCATGGTATTCCCACCATCCACTACAGATTTGTTTTTTCTTCATTTTACTATTTCTAAACTAACAAATAAACCCAGCAGCCCCATAAGCCCCCTAGCAGTCCTCAGCTGGTACAAATCTGGTTGCCGCTGCTCAGACTTTGCCTCAGAGTATGCATCAAATGGATCCACCTGTTACATTCTAGTCTTGCTTTAGCTGCCCTGGTAGAAGAGCAGCGTGCCTAGCTAAAGACTTCACATCCATGAGCCTGCTATTAGTTCCAGCAGCTGCTGCTGCTTTTGAGCTGTCTGAGGTGCAGTTAGAATACAGTTTGCATCTCTCCGTGCTGCTCCTGCACCTGAACAGCCTGAAGCTGCAGCCACAGAACCTGAATGTGCATCTATTATTCTAAGGGTGTGGGGCCTGCTACTGGGACAATAGCTGACAAAATTCATGATCCATTACAGAATGCATTTGTCAGAGCTAAATCAATTCCCTTTCCTGGTATCACATGCTGTCACCACATGCTTCACTTTGTTCTCTGGAGGTTTTTGGAAAGCTGCAATCATCTGCCTTGTTCCTGTTTCAGTCCTGGTACTATCCCTTTTCCATTTAATTAACTTACAACAGGGAACCTGTTGAGGGGTACATCAGTCTATCTGCCCAGTTCTTTCCCATTGTTGCCTTTATAGACCAAAAAATCCCCAATCCCAGCTCCATGTTTCTATAGGTGAAGCTTAGAAGAGCAAGATAAGATCTATTATATGTGAATAGTTAAAGCCTGCAAAAAAAAGCTTTTTTTTTTTTTCTAAGTATTTCTACTTTCTCTCTCTGGATCATATTTTTTTCTTCTAATCCCTTTCTTCAGTTGTGTAACTTTGAAAAAAGTTATTCCTCTCAAAGCTTTCCCTGCCTCTTCAAATTCACCCCTTTTCAGAACTGTAAGCTTTTTATCTCTTCAGCTGTTTAAGAGACTGAAATAACAGCTGAAAATATGGTATTAATTAAAAAAAAAAAAGTAAAAATTATATATATACTTAATGCATGTGGTTCTTTCTCTGTATTTTAACCTGGTGGATAAGTAATTTACAGATCTTTCACTACTACTAATGAATGATATTATTAAAAGGAATATAAAAGAAAGGCAGCTTATGGTTGGGTTGGAAGGTGTTTAAAACATGTTAGCTGTAGGAGTGATTTCCAAGGCCCCAGAGAAGATTTTCCCACTTATACCAAAAATTTCCATGTTGCATAGAGACAGCAATCACAGTCCTTGGCTAGTAAGCAATTTTTAAATGCCTATATTAAAATAACTTTGATGTATTATTTTAATAAGCTTTAAAAATGAGGAAAAAAATTGGACTTGGCAATGTATTCTGTGTGAAGCACTTTAATGACTAAAAAATTCATCTTTTAAGTTTTTAAGTAATTAATATTGGTGGAGGGGTATATGGCCATATGCAGTAACAGGTGCATGTATAGTACTGAAGTTAGGTCATGACTCAGATTTTTTAAGATCAGAAAGATCTTTATTATCACGAATTCTGTATGACAAAGTCCAAAAATTTTTCACTCATTGGCTCATACATCAAAAATATAGTGTTTTTCTGAATTATCAAGTATCTCTTTGACATTAAAAGAAGTTGCTAAAAAAATATTAAGCTGTAAGCAACATGTAATTAGTCTCTAGTAAGCCAAAAATACTTAGATTTAAATCTTACATGTTAGAGTATCATTCTTTATTACCAATTAAACAAATTTAAAAAATATTAAGCTGTAAGCAATGTAGCTCTAAGCAACATGTAATTAGTCTCTAGTAAGCCAAAAATACTTAGATTTAAATCTTACGTGTTAGAGTATCATTCCTTATTACCAATAAACTGCCAAATTGACTCTCATTATACATGTGTGTATTTGCTTCAGTATCTTCCATACTTTTTTGAATAAGATCTCTTACATACAGTTTTGTAAATTGCACTAGGAAGAATTCAGAATGAAAAAAAAGTAAAATATATCAATATTCAATTCGCTATGTGCTTTCTTTTAAATGTAGAACAAGAATGAGTAGAAAGACTCTAGAAAAGTGTAATATATATATGGTCACTTGACTTCAGGAGAGTTTGGCAAGATGATTTTGCTTGTAAATCAAAACAAACAATGTGAACATACTTTGGCACAAAGAAAGTAGATCAGATGTATGGAGATAGCATTGGCTAACAGAACATTTATCATCCAGAAAGTAGCTAAACAATCTCTAAAATAACTGTTAAGAAATCTTGTGTCAGTACTATCACAGAAATTATTCAGCAGTGCTAGTCAGTAAAATAGTAAATAGATTTAAACTGAAAAATTGAAGTTCCAGGAGGCAGGTACTCAAATAATTCTTAATTTAAGAGTAACTAACGGAGCAGGATGCTACTTATGTATATGGATCAGAAATCCTACTTACGCTGACAAAAGTCTTTTCATTAGTAGACATGACAGGAGACTGTGAGTAGTCCTGAACAGATTAAATTTGTGATTGCAAGACAATGCAGGGTGATTGTGACTTTTGCTTTTGTATAAATACTAAATCTCTTATATTTTCATAAGCCACTAGACCTGTTTTAGTTGATCTATGTCAGAACTAGAAAACAGCTCCCACTTTTTAAGAGTCATCTTTCATTCTATTTACAATGTTTCAAAAAATTTCTTTTAATCCCAGCAAGCAGACATAAGCATGGGTATGTCTTACAACAACAACAACAACAACAATAATAATAATAATAAAAAAGTTAGTTGAAGTGTTCAGAATTTTTTTTCAGTCAATCTCATTCTATAGGTAGTGAAATTATCTTGCTGTTAAGCAGTGACTATTTGACTGCTTGGTCAATAAATTACATTAGTAAAGATCATACACAATAAACCTGGCTCTAATAATACTTCAGACTCCCTCAATGAGCTGATTTTATTTTGAAGCCTTTCTAATATGCTTACTAGAGTAGTTAATTATCTTTCGATTTCATTCAAAAGCTTGCCAAAAAGATAGTAGGTCTTTTTGTACCTTATAGTTCATATACAACGAAAGAGCTTGATCTGATTTGCCAACTTTCTCACTAGTAACACTGATAATTCAAAACTATCACTGTTTAAGATTGCTCTGTCATATGGCAGTTACCTTGTTGACATTTACAAGTGTATCCATTGATATGATCAGCACAGGTTGAGCCATGTAGACAAGGTGATGAATTACACTCATTAACTTCTATTTCACAAAATTGTCCAGAAAATCCAGCAAGACACCTGAAGCAAACAACATTCCAAAGTGTTATACTATGCATAAACATAATATAAAATAGACCTTATGTGGAAACAACATGTTTAAAGTATGTGCATTAACAAGACATAATTTATTACTCTCTGTTTCAAGAAGTATTTTACTGAAACACTTCCAGGTTTCGTGTTGTGATACATGGTGACCTTTTAAGGGATTTATGATGGCAAAACGCCTCCAAAAATTTCACATCTGGATCATAATCAAGCACAACAGTCTCAGTTACAGTGTACTGGGTCTATCAATGTGAATGCAAACCTTTCTTAATGTACTCTTGGGAGATTGTATACTAAAATAATTTAGCTAAGTAACTGCAGTCTATATTTGAAAAACTGCTTGTTGACAACGTGTACTATCAAATGTAAACTACAGCATAAAAGTTAATCTTCAGGGATCATGCTTTCATTATTATTCTAGGTATAAAATATTCGTTTTCTTGAAAAAAACTCTTCTGTATTTTTGTGGTTGTAAATTCTATGTGATAATTGTTATCAAAATAATCCCATATGATTTCAACATACAGTTTACAAGACTCACAAGACCTTTAATGAAGTCCAAAAATCCTACTAATCTCATTATTGAAGCACATCTTTGCTTATATACACACATCTTTATGGATATACTCAAATATGTTCTAAAAAACAGGGTCCCATAATGGTATTAATAACATTTACTCTTTTGAGATGTGTTGTACATGGATATATTTCACATGAAACAATGTTTTCAAAAGCTCCGTTGAGTAACCGGGTGGTGCATACCTTGTACGTTGTCTTGGCTCCAGTGAAAAGCATTAAGGTTTATGCCCCACTTAGAGGGAGATGAGTACTTTAACAAACTACCTTTGAGTAAATCCGAGTAGTCATGTCAGCTGCTCCTCAAGGTGCTACATTGAGTGAATACAACAGGTGTCATTAGAGTGAGGTACCTGCAGTGTCTACCTTAGCTTTCCAGGTCGTGAAGCAAAAGAGGAGGATGGACCATGAAACACGCATGTGTGACACCTCCTGAGGGATCCTTACACTATGTACCAGGAACTATATCTCGGTTTATTTTTGCTTTCACTATTAGACCATGTTTGTTTCATTTTGTATGGAATACACTCTAGGTAATGGAAATTTGGAATCTACCAAAACAATGACAACAGAACACATTTGTCAGTCTGCATCAACTACAGATGACAGCTATGGCACTCTGCTTGGAAAATGTACAAACTGAAGCACACGCTACTGTTTTTCAAATATCTAATAAAATAATATATGAGAGAAAAAACATGGAAAGCACACCTTAATAAATCAGCCATAAGCCCACACGATTTTTGGTTGAAAAACATTTTAAAAAATTCACTGGGAAGATACAGTTTGGCCCTTTGATCCTATTTGTAAATGTCAAAGCCCAGTAGTTAGAATACAACTTCACACACCCAAATGTAATCACCTCAGCATTCTCCTATGCTTGGTGGAATAAGGGATGCAGAGGATGATTCTGCTCACTGAAATCTTAAATAATTTTCTTCCTATACCTTTGTCTTCACACTGTCTACATAGCGTATTAAGAAAAAAAATTAAAAAAAAAAAAAAAAAAACCAAAAAAACAAATTTAAGGGAGGAAATTCTCCCAGATATGAAAAGGGTGGAAAGAACATTCTACTAGAAAAAAAAGGCAACTTGACATAGGGAATACTGTGCCAGTTTAAATTCAATTTATATTTAACTTTATACTTTGATGTAATTATAAGTATTTTAACTTAACAATAAAAAAGCATTTACAGAATGAACTGGAAGAAATATACAATCATGTAAAATATCTGGAGAGAACAACTACACCTGTGTGTATCTAAGGTGTGTGGGTTTGGGTTTTTTTAGTCTGTAAAAGTCAAACATTGAAAAATGCTTAAAAAGTCTTTTTAAGAACTCTCCTCTTGGCTGCTTTGATTTGGCACATTTTGATATGTGGTGTGTATACTTGCTGAGGAGTAGACACCAGTAAAGACTAGAGCAGTTTACTGAGCTCCTGTGGTCATAACTATTTGGAACAAGAATTATTAGTGGAGTAGGTTGCTATAACTCCCATGGAGAGAATCAATACTATGGAATCAGCTAGATATCACAGGATACAACCTGGATGAACTCTGTGTAATTTCCTACTCAGAAAGGCTTGAGACTTCAGAGACTCAAGGCTCTACAAAGCCTTGAGACTTCAGAGATATAAACTGTGTAACCATGGGCCTAACTCTATAGACACTGAGGTAGAAAGAAATATATATATATGTGTACGTATAAATGTTTGGCAAAATAACTTATTTTGTACTGCAAGCTTTCCAAATACTTATTAAGTGTGTGACACCATATAGAGTGATTGTGGCACCACCAGAAATAGAAAAGTTATACTAATAGGACTTTGCCTTCAAATTGAAATTTAGATGGAAGACACAAACCCATGAAAGCACCTAGATATCCAGTATATCAAGTCCCACATATATCAATATGTACAAGGTACCCTTCTTCCCATGTCAGACAATCATTCAACTTATAGAATACATTAAAATATTGGAAGCATTTAACATACTGACATATTATACTTTTTTGGTAAAAACTGGAATATCACAGTATTCTGTTCGCTTTTGTTCAAAAAGCATGATGAGATGTAAACGATGCTTCATGACTGCAAAGACAGCCATGCTATTAACTAAATTATTCTGAGCAATTATGAAACAGCTAGAAGTAAACTAAAACAACACCTTAGTATCAGCAACTTCCACAAACTTCCCAAAATTGCAATAAACTTTATGCTTTATTCAGAGTTTTAATGAAGTTAACACTTCCTGGGTTACGACAAGCACTTCAATAATTTCTTAACTTTTTGTTCACTCCTACCTTTCTTCACTCCTTTCTTAAGAAATCTGCATTTTTGTTCTGCCTCTCCACATTTTTACTTTCCTTCTGTCATTTCTTTTAGAACATTAGAAGGGACAGAAACAATAGAATTCAAATGCAACTGACATTAGAAAGTTTAAGTAGGTATGGAATACACTTCTTGTGCTTTAAATAGAAGTAGACCTAACTGAAATTCTTTGGAATGTATTTCTATGTGGTGTTTGGGATATGAACATTCTGCACATGAAAAACAGGGGCTCTTAGATAGCTTTCATACGAAGGTATGGTCACTACAAATCTTGTATGTTGATTAACATCTAATAGAAAACAATTTATGTCTTTATAAGTAAATGCATATCTAGGTTTATCAGCAAATAACTCCTAGAGCTTGTCTGATAAAGTAAGATAATGCACAGTGAAGGCTGAGCTTTTAAATTTAAGTATCAACATAAGATCAATAGTTTGGTACTGAAAAGCAGAAAAAAATACTGCTAATTTGCTGTAAGAATAATGCATTCACAATTTATTTATGACTGGTTTTAGGGATGTTGGCAAAGATCTTTTTCTTTTCTGTCATTCCCTGCAGATTTTTTATCTCATATTACATGCTGACATACTGTGGTGCAAATATAATCCCTTTTGTCTTGTGCCTTTATATCAATCATTATCAGAAGTAATTATCTTAATTTGAGCATATGCCAATGCAGTATCTGAACAAAAGACTGAAAAGAGAGAATTAAATGAAGGATTTTGATCTATGACAATTATGGCTACAGTCACAGTAATTTTTTTTCTTTGTTAGTAAACTTTCAGCCTCAGAGAAAATCTACAAGAATCCAAATGTCAGCCAAATTTTTCTCTACAATGCTGACTTATATTCTCTTGTAACTCACCACTCTGAGTCTGTTTTGTGTCTCATCTTTTGAGTCTATCTTTTTACCTGTACTCTCTTCCTTCTCTCTCCCTCTCTTTCTTCATCTGCCTTGTGACCTTTTACAGCTTATGAATAATTTGTGAATCAGTGAGATATGAGGTTCAGAAAAAACATGGTTTCTACAACAAAGGAGTTTATTAGGCTTATCTGGGAGCAATGACTAACAGCAATTGTACTTAGAAGAGAACGCTTATGCTGTAACCTTTACCTGCTTATGTGACTCAGTCAACCTGGTAAAATCAATGAATTTTGTGGACCAGTCAGACACTATGAAATTTTTTTGGGATATCAGTTTTTCTTTGTGAGTATTAACATTGATGGCTTTGGTAATGTTTTGCTAATACCTCTAGGTTAGGTAATTAGGATGTTGGGCAGAATAATATATCAATGTGAAAAGCACATCTCCTGAGCAACTGTCTTAGCTAAAATAGTCTTGTAAATGTGCAATCTCTTTTGACATATCATGACTTTTTTTATTTTTCAAATCTGCATTTTCTGTCCAAAATAAATCTAGTTAACTGCTCTACTGTAACAGGCCAGATCTGTCACTGAAAATTTACACTGGGATTGCTATACATTATTAACAAGCTATGAAAAGTCACTGGCTAAATGTCATGGACGCTGAGATATAGCAGCACCTCGGGATTCATATAGCAAACAGTTTAGTTTTAATCATCCTGGATCACAAGGTGCCTTGACATTTGCAAGGCAACTTTTTCCTTTTTAACTTCCAGTAGAATCATACCTCTATTATCTCAACCATAATTCTTAACTTCAAATGTGATAGAAAGTTTTACTGTCTAAATTAAAGAAGTGAAAAATCGATCAAACATGGACCTTATCATTCCTTTAATCGATGGTTGTATGCCAGCTTGGAAAGGAAAAAAAGAAAAGCAAGGAAAACCAGGTAATTTAACCAGCTTCAGGATTATTAGAGACATTTCCTGTGAAATACATGACCCTTATCTTAGCACTACTGAGGCATGACCTTCATGAGAAGTAGTAGCACTACAAACTTCTGCAGAACCTTTTTAATTTTAAAGAAAAAATGAGTAAGAGCACAGATTAATTTTAAATATACATATCATTACAACATGATTTCTTAAAGTTTTAAATTTTTGGCACGGGGGAAATTTTTCTACAGTGATAAATAGAAATTCAGTCTTTATCGTATTTTACTCTCTAACAGCTAACCTTTTCCATTTACTGGAAGCCAATGCATCATTTTTGCCCTTTTAAGTAGGGTTATTCACAGACAAAATATAAAAAAACAAACATTATTTTATTTAACTTTTTTTCTCAAGATATATGAGAACAAACCAATATCCTGACCCTATCGTCATTAGTTTGAAAAGTGAAATGTCTCATTTGAAAATTACAGTGTGATGTTCGTAAAGTTCTGAATGTTCTGATCTTTTTATTTCTTTCAAACTTAGCTGCTCTAATTTCTGTGTGTCCTATTTTCTTATCTTACACATCTGTCTATCTGTATTAGCTCAATACATACATTAAAAAAAATGTTGCCTCATAAATGAGTATTTATGTGAAGTACTGTCATCAGGTTACACAATGAATGACCACAGCCCCCCATTCCTCATTATCCCTAAACCATCTAGGGAAAGAAGAAAGAGATACAGGGGTTGGAAACAAAGGAGTGAAGTTAAGCCTGTGAAAAAGAGATTGATGGGATTGTGGGGCAGAGATTTTTTTTTTTCTGGCCATGCTATTCTATTTAAAATTGGCAATAAATTAAATTGTCCCCAAGTCAAGAATTTTAGGCAGTAGTTTCCCTGTGTTTATTTAGACCCCTGAGTTTCTCCATCTTATTTTCTCTCCCCATCCTACTGAGAAGAAGGAGTGAAAGTGCAGCTGGGTGGGCATCTGGTAACTAGCCAAGTTTAAGTCACTATGTGGTTCTATGCTTTTCCAGTGATTTCTATGTAAGTACTGAAATTTTCAATTTATTTTTCCACCTCAAGAATTAATTCTGTTTGTGGAAATTAAGACAAGGACCAGGCCTCTTCAAGGCAATTAAGACAAGGACCAGGCCTCGTCAGGACTTGCCAGAACCTTGCTAAGGAACCTACCTTATAAAACAGTAATATAACATGAATTTACTCATGAACTGATCTGTACTTTAAGTGTATTCTGTAAAAAACAACCAACCAAACAAATAGAAAAACCAAACAAAATTTTAAGGCCCAATTATAAAATATAATTCTCAGTTAGGAATGATTTTGGTTTGTTTTTCCTTCTATTTCTCACTATACTACAGTTGATGACTATAGCATTAAACTTATTCATATGAAAAAACTATTGGCAGTAGAATCTGTTATAGAATTCTTGTTTCACTTACCAGGTTACTGAAACTTTTTCTATATTTGTTTCATTAAAAGTGAGATTAATAGCTATGGGCATGTTACTGTGAAGCTGATAGAATATTCAGAGAGGTAGTTTTAATAATTACCTAATAAGGCCAAGCTCCTCATTGCTTTAGAATTAACTTCTATGGGCAAATCACTTCAGCTTTTTTTCAAATGTGCCACTATTCCAAGCTTTGCATCATGCATTTTAAACAACTTTCATAGTTTCATAGTTTACCATGGCCTTCAAAGAACACAAAACATGTGAGTGCTAGACAGATCACATAATGAGCTTAGCTTGGTAGAAACTGTTCCATGCAGGTTTTACTGGCTACAGATTTTGAGCTTTTATCATATTAAGCTCAGATGCAGGAATTTCCTAAGGAACACTGAAAAATGAAGGTACCACATGAAAATAGATTATCTGCTGTGTGGTCATTCATATGGTCTGAAGATTGTGGATGCTGCTGATGAAACAGCAGACAACCCAATCAATGTGTATGATGTTAAATAAATAAATAAATAAGTGTTCTGTTGTTCTCAGAGTCTGAAAAGTTGATAGGAGGAAAAAGGAACATTGACTTTTGTGTGCACACGTGTGTGAACTCCTAGTGATTTCTGGGATCCTATGCTGGATCAGCATAGATCTTTTTGGTACTCTGGTTTCACTAGCGGGTTAAACTGATTGTCTTCAAAAGCCAGATGACTCTGAGTTGAAAGTAATATGAGTCAGCTGCCTTATCACTAATACTACTGAAAATTGCTTCTCCTGATGTAGTTTGAAGCATGTTTCTATGGAGAGAACTTGAGAAAGCAGCCACTAAGGAATTTACAGAGGTCTCCTGAGAGCTTTTCTCAGATTATTTTCTCTAAAACTCTTCCCAAAGGTGATGCTGTAATTGTTAATTTTAGAACACTGACAGTGAAGCTTCCCTCAAGCTACAAGTATAGCATATCATGTTGCTTTTTTTTATTTCCCTTCCCTCTTCAGTATTATCCTTGGATGTACTGTCTAGAATGAAGCAAGTTTATTTACTCTGAAGTAAAATTTCCCATAAAAGGAAGTAAAAATAAATTACAGCTCTCCATGGTGGTGATGAAATGTTAGTTCTATTTTAAAGAATACTAAAGGTGAATCAAAAAGAAAAAAAATAGTATTAGCACACTTGAATGTATATTTGATTTTAAAGTGTATTCTTCTACTTTTTCACTTAAAGTTTTGTTCCTATCATATCATATCAGAATCAGAGATCTATAACTTGAAATAACAAGTCATCTTTTTCTCTTTCTGTTTTTTTTCTTAGATTATGGGAGAAGTCATTCAATGATTAATATAATTCAGAGTGGTATGAAAATAATTATTAGACAAAAATTAGGTTGAAAAGAGCAGTAGCATATATAGTCCAAGAATTCCAAGTTCATACCGTGTAAATTTTCTGATTCTTATAGTCAGGAACTTCTCCATATTCATCACTTGTTTATACTGAGTACCTTTGCAAAGGTAAAATGAATTAAAAAAGGATAATTAATGGTGCCATTCTCTTGGAGAACTTCTTTTAGAACAGAAGCTACAAACCGCAAGGTTGGGACCCTATCCAAATGTTAACACTAACAATCAGAACCTTACAGGAGGCTTACAGGAGTCTCTGACTGGATTAAAGACATCAGACATTTGCCTCTGGGTTTTGACCCCATCTCTACCCCTAATTATTACCAATGATTTATATTCACACGGGTAAATGTAAGGAAGAATGAACTGATACATCAACACTTTGTAAAGAATGAAGGAAACAGAAGCAGCTTATTCTTTATCCTCTTGGAAGAGTGACCCTATCAGCACATTGAGCAGGATACTCTAGTGCAAGGCATCCTTCTTCCCAGAGGAGGAATGTTGCATGTAAAACCCCAAAACAGATTCAGATTGTTTAGACAAGATAGGATCTGGAAGCTTTGCAATTTTTCAGCTTTCTTCTGTGCTTGTAAAAGAGTTAGTAGAACAGAGAACTAATTACCTCTATAGAAAAAAAAGAAAAAGACCATGGAATCCTAGGACAGTAAGGATTATATATACAGCTTTATCCCTGACTATAATAATGTAAGTGCAGTGTGGGCTAAATAAAACTATTTTTTAACTATTTTGGACAAACAGTGTTACTCTGGACATTGTCTACACTTTAATTAATGTATGGCAAATACGGGTCAAAGAATGTTTTGGGACAATCACAACTCATACTAAACATTTACTAATAAAAAGTTCCATTCCTTCTAAGGTCATTCTCATTATAAGAGACCTTAAACTTTCTTAGTCCACTTGGATTCAGCCTTTATTTTCCCTGTGAGAAAAGTAGATTTTACTGCCAGTAAAAGCTCCCACTGTTCTTAACATGGACGTTCTTATTAAGTGATAAATTATGTACTTGCTAAATCACAGTTGGTGGGGTGTGACAGTGTTAAAGGAAAGGTTAATCTGTGGAATACCAGGCTAGAATGAATACAGTAAAATAACCAGAATGGCTAAGCCTTGATGAAAATATATTAGAGTTAACACACTCCTTTCTTTATTTTATTAACCTACCCAATTGCAAGCTATATGCATTTCTTCACACATCAGTAGTGTTGGCAGAATTAAAAGAGGAGCAGGAATGTGTGTGTGTGTGTGCATGTGTCCTTGCAGAACTGATGAAAAGCCACCATTCAGCTGTTTGCTAAAATAATCCATATTTGCAGTCAGATTTCATATAGAGGAAAGCTATCATGTGGTCAATCCTTTCTCAAACAGAAGTTTCTCTAAGCTTTTTACTAATAGTTCTTATACATAAAGGAATAAGTAAAGACAGGTCCTTAGCTGATGTAAACTCTTAAAACACCCATCTTGACATATCTCTGCTATCCAGGCACTGATTCAAAATCCTGGATACAACAAAACAGATTAATATCAGACATAATTTTTCTATTCTTCATTTACTTATCTAATTTCCTTGGTTTAAATTAGCTCCTGTGTTTATGACTGTGTGTACATGACTGTGTTGAGAACCATGAACATGAAAATGGAAGACTTTAATTAGTAGAGTTTACAAAATAAGTTAAGAGTTTAAAAAATGCTACAGGAGAACAGGAGAAAAGGGATGTTATCCAGAGAGTTAACCCTTCTGATATAAAATGTTCTGTACTACTTTAGTTTAATTTTTTAAGTACTATTTAAGACCTCTGTGCTTCCCAACTCTGATAAGACAGACAAAACATTCATAATGCAAAATTGTGAGCACCTCATTAGCAGGGTGCTATTTACTGTCAAGACCAACCTCCCTACTCCCCATAGTTTATTGCTAGAATCTCCAGGGATCATTTCACAGTGGCTGTCTCAGCTGAATCTTAGTGTTAGTTATTTTGGCTATGAATTGTTCAAAAACAAGTGAACTGTAACAAATTCCATTTCAGAATATATTCTCAGTTTTACAAATAATATCAACACAGTTTGTCCTGTGTCTCACTTTTGTAGTCCTTTAGCTCAGTAAATATGGTACTGCTGAACAAGAAACCACAGGGTTTGTTCTAACACTACAAGGCTGTAGACTGGGTCTTATCAAACCTGATTTGTCTGGACTTGTCTTACACTTGCCTGGAGCTTTGTTTTAGCTTTTTTAGGTCTAGTAGACTCTTATGTAATTTATTTGAGTTTTGCTTTTCTTTGTACAATGGTGTGCTGACATGTCTCTTTTTATAATAATTCCAATATAGCTCAGATAGTGATAACAAGTACTATTCCAGTAACACATTCTTTTGCGCACAGAATAAATTATGTGGTATTTTAGAACACATGTACTGCATAACAGTTGATGCCTTGAAAAATATAAACACAGGATGACAGATGAAGGCTATCAGGAAATGATCACTGAATAACTACTGATCATCGAAGAGACGATACATTTGAAACTGGGTGAAAATGTCTTTAGGAGTAACAAAGGACAAGCTTGTAACATAAATAAAACACCACTTACATAAAAAAAATGCAGATGTAACACAGAAAACCGAAAGAAACAAGGTATAGGACATGTTAGAAAATGTTTAAAAGTGTTCCCTAGTATAAGCCCCTCAAGTACCAGAAAGAAGCAGCCCCTGCTGCATTCCCTGGGCAAAAGATTCAGGATGACAATGCACCACAACCCTTTCTCCCTGAATGAAGCCAATGGAAGTATAAAGTTTCAAGCATTAAAGTATTATTACTGTGGTTGAACTGCAGTACTTGGATAACTTGCATGGTAAGTCTCAGTACTTTTGTAACTGGACTAATAATACATTTTTGGCAAGACTTACAATTCCAATTAGACCTACAGTAAATTCTTGACTTTACATACAAAGCATGTCTCTTTTCCAGTTGAGACACTGAAGTTTTAATGTGACATACTGGGAGAGGCAAAAGGACTTAAAATTTAATCAAACCTTTTTTTTTCTTCAGCTCTCTCTAATATCTCTAGTGCATTCTACACCTACAGGCTCCACTGGGTACTTCTAGTATTGCGCACTATGAAATTTGGAAACACCGACAAAAACCAATCCCTTCAAAACACAGACTGACTTACAAAAGTGAAGCAATGGTGTCACTTGGAAAAAATGCTACTTCACAGAATACCAGGTTGGAAGCAAGCTGAAGGATCATCTGGTCCAACATATCTTGGCAAAACATTGTTTAGATACGATTCCTCAGCACACTCTCCAGTTGAATCTGAAAAGTATCCAATGCTGTCCAATCCATCACTTCCCCATCAAGATTATTCCAACGGCTGACTGTTTTCATAATGAAAAATTTTCCTCGTGTGTCCAATCAGAATCTCCTCAGGAGCAAACCATGCTGATAACCTCTCATCTGTTCCATGTAACTCCTTGAAAAAAGAGTCTCCACGTTCTTTGTAGCCACTCTTTGGATACTGGAACATAGTAATAAGGTCCTGCAAGCCTCTCATCTAAGCCTTCTTTTCTCAAAACTGACCATACTCAGTTCTCTTAGCTTTTCCTCATAAGGCATGCTTACCAATCCCTGACCATGACTAATAACTGCTGCTGTTTCTTTGGCTGAAGTGAGAAACACTAAAAGTTTTCCCATGGTGGTGATCAGGGGAGAAGGCTGGTGAACTACCCCAGCAAGAACAAACTGTGATATATAAGAAAAAAGCCTTTCATGACTAGAAAAAACTCCTTTAAAGTCAAACCTGTTACATTAGATTCCCCAAAAGCATGATCAGACAATATTGCAACCTGTCCAGATTACTAGTATCAACAGCAGCTTCAACAGTGCAAACATTTTAGGAGAGCATATAGCTTCATTTAATAGTAGAAGAGAACACTGTCAGGTCAGTTTATTTATCAGGGGACACATTTGACTGCCCTCAATGTAGTTAAAAACAACATTTCCACAGAAAAAGTCAAAGCTTCTTTTTGAAAGCTATAATATTTCTTGGAGAGCTAAAAACACAATAAAAGAAATTGGTGGGAAAAGAAAGAACTGTGAAGAACTATCTGAGTGCAAACATTCTACTGACTGTGCTATTTGTAAAGCATTTATTCTTTATTCCAGATGACTGTTGAAGAATCATGTAGAACAATACTACATGCCGCTTCTTGGAAAGATTGCAGAGGTGTCAATGGGGATGAAGCAAGAGTTGGTTTTTAACTAAGAGCTCCACACAATAACTAGAACTTTAGTTGACTTTCATCTTATACTGTGCAATTGCAAGATCCTCTAGACTTTGTTAGTAATACATTCCTTCCATAACACATGCACAGACAATAAAGTTCTTGGTAAAAGCAAAAAAAACTAAAATAGATATTAAGGATAAACAAGAACATGTGTAGAAAGTGGTACTCGCAATTTCTAGCACAGATGAAATAAAAAATGTCACTTTTTTCCCCCATATTTTGACATCTTTTTTCTTAGCGCAGAATGTTCCCCTTCAGGGCAAGCATACCTATTTCATATGAGAAGGGAAAATTTACATCTTACATTGTCTAGTGTCTTACAAATACTCATGGCTATCTGTGCTAAGTTACCAAGGCTGCTGTAAACAGATCACATCTAGCTTCTGATTAAAGCTAAGAACTGGATTCCTTTTCCCATTCCCACTTCCTCGCCCCAAAATGGATAGAATGAGCATAAGCATAAATATGGTGCTAGGTAGTGCTCAGTTATAAACAGTATTTGTAAAGTTTTTTGTGGAAATAATGTATTGTCTGTCTTAATCCATCTCTTTTCAGTACCTTTGACATTTATCTTCCCCTGTCTATTTAAAACACTTCTATTACAATGCAACTACTTTCCTATCTTCTTGGACTAAGTTGGATGTTCTTTTCAAATACTTATCTGCCTAAAAAGTGCATCTCCAACCATGAACATCTGCCTTATCTACTCAACTTTGTACATTCTACTTGTTAAACTCTGTTTAGAACATTTATACTGACTAAAGGTTTCATTCTTGCCATCTGCAGTGTGTAATGTCTTGTGCTTATTTTTGTTTCCTAGTGTTTGGTTGCTAGCTATAGTGTTGTGGGTGAGATTCAGTCACCTGCATAGAGATATCAAGGAGCCATTTCAGCAATCTCATGTATTCCATCAGGCTTCCTGCTACTTTTCCAGAAGTGCTTAGCTTTCCCAGAGGTCCCATACCAGAGGTCCCATACCATAGTTAATACCCTCTGCGTGTCTCAGACTCAGAAGGAAAATTACGACTACACTTAACGTCTGCTGTACTCCAATGAATGATTTGTGCCTTTAACAATAGAATACAGGCCCTATATTGACCTGACACTGCAAGGCCTCAGGATTTGTCTCAGCTTCTTTGGGTCTGAACTAGACTTGCTTTGTTGGAGCACCTATGCTGAGCTCAGTGACTGCTGCCCACCCCGTTCCAGCTTCAGCTCTGGGGATGGCCCCTCTGGGAACAGTGTCATACTCACTTCCCAAGTGACTGCCTGTTGCTCTGAGTTTGCAGCTCTTCTATGTTTTCATTTTCTGTAACTGTTTCTCACGCACTTTCTGTAAACATAGCCATGTTTTTTTAACCGTCCTTTATTGTTTTTCATTCCATTCTCCTAGGCGGAGATGTTTGATGGATTTTCCCTTTGACCAGTGCGATTGTGGGGCGGTAATTTATCCCTCCAATCCACGGTGATTTCTAAGAACATATATAATAAAGCTTGGGGTCTCTGACCCCCTCTTTCTTTCTTGCTTCTCTCCTGACAGGGTGTCTGCGTGGTTCTTTCATGTCCAAGTGCGACAACTGCCAGACAAATCACAGCATTTTGTGTGTGAGTGGCTGCATTAAGGAAACCCAAGTGGACCCAAACAGTGAGAAGGAAGAAGCCCCCACCACCAGCATCATGCTCCTCCTCACAGAGAAGACATCAGCATCCTCATGGCTCCTCACAACCTACACCACATTTTGTATAAGGAAGACCTTAAATGTCAGCCTTTATGTTATGGACAGACATTGGAAGTGTGAGCATAACACCAAATAAAAGACCAGCCCTTAAAAAAATAAAAGGAAATTGTATGACAACTCTAATTGCATTTGCTAATGAGTTTTTCTGTAGTAACTAGGCAATTCAGAACACCAGGATGACAAAACTAGTTCATGGCTCCACTGTGTATCTTGTGTTCCGCATTTCCTAACCCAACACTGATTGCAACCCTTTCTAGACAATGAAATGCCATCAACAGAACAGTTCCCATGCCTTCAGTCACTTCCATTGCACTCCACAGCTCAACCCACAGTATGAAATGCTGTGGATTACGCCTGACTTTATCTGATGAGGTAAAAAGCTTGAAGGTACTGTAAAACCTTCTCTGCAAGAAGTGATATTGGAAGTTAAGATCTCATGCTTAAGTACTCAGGAACAACAATCAGCATTTACATTCAAAGGTTTGATTTAACTGATTTCCTCTACTTTTATTCATTCTTTCCTGGCGCTCACAGAGCTATCATAAATATCTTAAGAAAGTTCCCCAACAGTGCTTTTATTTATTTTATAACTTCTTCAGGCCTGAGTCTCTTTAGTCGGCCATGTCCCTGGTCTGCAATGTGCTCACAAAGGTGAGCCACTTCTCAGGTGCACCGTGAGTTCACAGCAGGGAGAAAAACATAGGGATTATTTAGAACTCCCCACTAACATACGGGAAAATGCCCTTTAAAGGTGTCATGATCTTGTAATGAAATGTATCTTATTTTATGAGTAGCAGGTTCGACATTTGTCTCTCCACTATAAAAATCTGCTGACAAGGAGTGAGGAGGGAAGGTGGAGACTTGGAAAAGAGGGGCACCTTTCCCTTCCCCACAGCTAACAAGCAGGATCCCACCAATCAGGTAGCGGCTGGAAGAAGCTGTTAGCTGCGGAAGGCCCTGGAAGCTGCCAGAAGGGATGGAGAGCCGTAGCCTGGATCCAGGACATGGTTAACCCGGAGCGAGGGATAACCTGCCTCAGCAGCTGCAGCGGTCAGGAAAGGCTGCTGGACAAAACTCAAAACAAACAAACAAGTCAACATGGCCCCCAGCTCAGCTCTCAAAACAAAAGCACGAAAAGCATACAAAAATTAAAATAAGTATGAATAACCCCCACAAACAATTTGGGAGGAACACAAGGGAAAAAAAAAAAAAAGAGAAAAGGCAAGCCAAAGGTTCTCTGGGATAAATGTTATCAAAATAAAAAAAAATCCGCAAACTGCCTGAGAATGGGACCTCCACTCTAAAAGCTGCTGTAAAGAGGGGAAAATCCCAACACAAACCTGCCAAAATAATTCCCTTTCTGCCTTTTTCCTGCACCTGGAAGCATGGAGCACATATGTGTTGAGTCCATGGTCAGGTGCATCCCCAGAGGAGTTCTCAGACCAGATGGCAACAAGAAATGTCCTGCTTTTTCCTCATTTTGTACCGAGGCTGAGCTAGGTCAGTAGAGACTGAGTAAAATTCAGACACTGTAAAGTTTCCTCTGGGATTACCACAAACTTAACCAGTCTGGGGAGATGTTTTGCCAGATGACACTAACCTGTTTCTTCCCCCTCATGGATTTTGTCAGTGAATCAAATTACTGAAAATCATGTGTCCAGCTCTAAACTCGAACCCTTTTTGGCCGTATAAACCCCACACCAAACTTTGGTCTCCCCAGACCTTCTACAGTACATTTTCCAGTAGTGTAAAAGAGGCCACAGACACATATTTTATATTGTTTGCTGACTCTGACACTGTGCTGAGCACATACAGGAAGGCTTCAGCCTTTACAATGTTTATGCCTGCCTTATGCTGCTGTTCTCTTACTCTGGTCAATTAGGAATGCTGGGACCTTGCACAACTGAACTAAGTGGCTTTCTGAGCCTGATCTGCTCATTCTTTTGAAGTCAATAACTACTCACTAGATAGAAGTTATAAGTAATATATTTCTCTTTGTGCCTCTTGCTGACAACAAGAAAAACATTTATTTAATTTCTTTGGCTGAGTGTGAATTAAAACCTTAAAAAGAAGATGAGTGACTCAAACTACTTTGCTGCTGTTGCCCTGCAGTTCTCAAAGAGAAATGAAATACTGCACGGATTCTAGAACAGTGACTTTCACAGGAGAGAATAATTTCAGATACAATGTGCCAAGCCATAAAAAAATACTAGTTCAGCTTTTGCACATTATGTCTCCTTGACCCTGTTTAATTCTTAAACAGATACATATATTTGCAGGACTTAACAAACACTTTGTTTCCAGCTGATTTCTCTCTGGCAAAGAAACCACTATTGAGGTGTTACTTTTTTTTCTAATGACTCAGAATCCCACCACTGACACATTTATTGTTGTCACTGTTATTATAATTTGTATGAATGTAACATCAAAATAGCCAGTTCACGATCAGTAAGTCTGTACACATGATCAGAGAAAATGCTAGCAAGACAAATAGATGAAGCCAGAGGGATGGGAGCACAGTCAGAGAGAAGTGAGATACTCAAGGTCATGCAAAGTACAAGTGAGAAAGAACTGAGGTTTTATCTCTATAAAAATTCCTGAAACATTCCTTATGGTAGCCTTTTCGAAAGTAACATAAACAACTTGCCAAATTAGAACGATTTAAGTTTAGGATGTTATTCTACATAATGTAATGTAGCTCTAGCTTAATTTTTTCAGTGAATCTGTAGTGACTTGCTAATCCAATCTGACATAAACACAGAATAATCAGAAGTAATAATCAGTAATTGATTAATTCTGATATTGGTGTATGATGATTTAGATTATATTTCATAACAGTGCCTTATAGAACATTCAGCAGCGATGCAAATGATTAACCAACATTAGAAGAGGGAACATTGTTGTATAAATAAACTCCTGCCCTTTTTTCAAATTTTCTTGTTTTTACATATATACATAATAGCACAATAAACACTGAACTAATTCAGAACTGAGTACGTTTATTAAGGTATGTAATCATTTCAGATTTTTACAACTGCTTTTCTCATTCTAATTATGGGGAAAAATTTAAGCAAATTTTCTGAAAAAATAATGAATTCCTTGTGCTTTCAGGCTGCCTTTCTTAAAAACATTCCACAGATGGCATTTTTGACTAGTGCTCTGCAGTAATGATTTATAAAAGTTGCATACTGGCTTATGAGCCCCAGTTAATATTTAAAGCCTGCTTTCTATGGCAGCAGGAAATGATCCATCTATGTCAAGAGTAGAAAATAGCAGCAACAAAAGTTTCCTTGGGAGGTCTGCTCTTTTGAACACAGGGCAGTTCACGTCTTGTAGAGAACTGTTCAATGGGTATCCTGGGTGCACAAAGTGCCTCTTCTTTTGTTTAGGCTCTATTCATCACACCTCAAATTTTCCATATATCTTCATTAAGTGCAATGTGGTTAACCTGTGTGATACTTTCTACTCTCCTATCCTCAAGAAGAAATATCTCTAACTGCCCTAACTCCTGCTTGTATTTGTATACTTGTTCATCAAGAATAGTGTTGAAAATAGCTTTGGCCTTATGCAAGTTTACACATTAAGTTTTTTTGATTGAAGAAAAAACAGAAATTGGGTATTTGGCTTGGCAAATATCTTGGCAATCACTGTTTTATGTCTTTGGCTCTTCTAAGTCCAATGTCTCAGTTAAGACCCAAAATTCATTTTTCTAAATACAGGTGTCGTTCTATATTGCTGTATCTAAAAAACAGTCAACAAAAATTAAAGAATATATAATATGGGGATAAAATACATTTCTTGCTACAGCTGAATTCTACTATCATTAATAAATGTTGATGTGTTAAAGATAGAAACTAAAGATAAATTTTAAAAAGTGGAAGTTTCATACTTTTTCAGTGTTTCTTTTCTCTTTGACTAAATAAAAAATCTTATTCATAAGTGAGCATGCCTACACACACACACAGGCTTTTAAGGAAGAATAAGTCCCTGCAGGTACATAGGCTTCTTCAGGTAAACATTCTAATATAGGAAAGTGATGAAATCTTTCAAGAACAATCACTTTCTTTTTCTAAAGCATAAGCAGAAACTATATCTGTTTGTATACATTATTAATTCTCTTTCATTTTTAAATACATATATGCACTTACATCCATATAAACACCTGTGTGCATATTTAAACTGCCTCTATACAAGAAAACTGATTTACCATTACAAATGCTAATGTTTGCAGATGTCTGTTACAATTTTAACACTGTGTCAGAAGTAGTCCATTTGAAAGAGTTTATTTTCTGTTCTGAGTGTTGACTTCTGAATGAATTACAAGTTAACATTCTATGCAGATTCTCCAGAAAAGATTAAGAAAGCGCCTCAAAAATTTTAATACTTGGACATGTCCAGACATTAAATCTTGTAAATTCATGAAACCTCTTTTTAGGGCAGGCACTTGATTTATGTATGCAGATGTCTGCAACTTGAAAAGTGCATGTGCATGTTTAAGCACATGTATTGTTGCTGTGACCAGATGCTTTGATGTAAATTGAATGCTAGATGTTCATTTGCCTCCGAATGAAAAAGTTGCAGAAAACCGGGCAGCAGTTGTCTAAAAAGGCCATGTAAAATGCAGCTGAGATGTAAATCAGCAGAGATATCAGTCTCAAGCACCTTTGCATACACAAAGAAGAGACACTGCTGTGGTTTTATGACCAAAAAAAAAAAAAAAATCTGTAAAAGTCTAGCAGTCGTCAATTATAAAGTTGCAGATGTTTCAAAATCTGATTAGGGCTGACAGTCCTTTTGGTTTTAGTCCATTGATTTCAAGTGTGCTTCGAGATTTGCTGGAAAGCACAGTGCCCAAATCTATATAAATAAAAGTGCTGGCAAATTGCTCAGGGTATTAACTATAATCTCATAATTCAACAATTTTTTTCTGGGGAAACAAAATGCTTGATGTGGCTCTCAAGTTTTCTACAAGGCAGGGCTTAGCAGAAAATAAATATTCTGTAGTCTTCTTTTTTAGGTGGAAGATTGAAACATATGTATTTTACATTTATCAGAAATTATTATTTCAGTGTTATAATATGCAAGAGCTCTGATTGTATGGCCATGTAGAAAATAGTAATGGCAGTGGTATTATAGCATAAATAGATATATAAGGCTTCAAAAAAGGAAAAGGAGGTATGGTTTAATTTAGTAATTCACCAACACTTTTTTATTTTTCCATCCTCAGTATCACATTAAATTTTGGTAATAAATAATATTTGCAAAATAGTCTGTGTTACGAGCAGTTCTTTGTCAGGGAAGCTGTTTCCAGATTACTTTTCTTAAAGGGAAAGAATGGATGAGGGAAAAACTATTATTTGGACCTGAAGCAATAGTGAACACGTGTATAAGAAAAGACAAAAAGCCAGAACTGTAATCCAAGTATGAAATATGGATGCCCAAGGAAAAAAGTAAGTTTAGCACTCCTTATTAATATGTTGACCTGTTAAAGATATTAAAGAAATTATTGTCATACTAGGAGTTGAGTATATCTAGTTCTATATTGCAATAGATTAAAATATTAATTTCAACATGGATCATAATCCCTAATTACGTTAACATTGGACTGTTTTCCTTTCTATCCAACCTTTGCTGTAGCCCTGCAGACTAACGTATTCTAAACTGAGAGGGATTGCAGCCATTAGCTGTTTAGATCTGTGGAAAAAAACCCAAACCCAAAGCAGATCATAAAACTGCCTCCAAAAATTTATTTATTAAGCCTATCAATTTCTGTCTAAACAAATTGTGAATATAAAGCCTCATTCTTTAAAATATCATGTGTTGAGTCCACTATTCTGCCTTCAGCAGCCAGAAGGATCACTGTTTCAAGAACCTGTTCAAGCTTCACGGTTACAGAAAACTACATGTCTTAGAAAATTCCTTCTTCTTTCAGCTGGTTTTCTTTATCAGTTGTAGCATAAGGTACAATTAAACCTTTTTCTTCCATCTGAAAAATGCAAAAATACTGTATATTATGTTTTAAAAATTATATAAATCATTATGGGTGTTATTTTAACTTGATTACTCATAGACTCTGTTCTGATCAGCTAATAATGTATTCTGAACTGCTCAGATATTTTATTCTGCTAGTAATGAAGAATCCCAGAGGAAGGCAATCATCATTCAAGACTATATCCTCTCCTGAACAAGGGTTAAGCCTAATTTAGTTATTTCGCAGCGCTAATAGAAGTAACAGGCAAATAGATTAGTGTTTAAGTATTCAATGAGGCCATATAGTTCTATCTTCAATATTAAACTTTTTGCCACATAACCTGGGTATAGAAAATATTTCATTTATTTCCTCTAACCTCGTGGATACTTTTGTGGGCGTTCAGGGAAGGAGCATTAAGTTCACTCATGATTGTGACTAGCAATAGAGTTGGTGATGATGACAGACTGCTGATGAGCTATCAAATATGCTATAACTTAGTTTTGCTTCTATTTTCATTGTATGTTCAATTCTGCTATACAGCAAGTACCTTACGTCACTATTCAGAAGGAATCCCTCTGATGGCTTTAAAACGTTACTACAAAAATCATATGTGGCTATACATATAAATATAGGGGTATATTCCTCTGTATACGCACCCATACACACATATATATATACATGCAGACATATACCATGTATGTATTTACACACAGAACCTCAAAAAGGTTAGCGTAACAGAGAAATGCTCCACATATAATTTACTTGGAATAAATATATCAAAATTTAATAATAATCTATTAATAGATAAAATTTATTTAATGAACTGAAAAAAAGTTTGGTAAGTAGTTGTCTTGGGGTGACTCTATGAATGTGTATCCCCTATCCCTGCTCTATGCCAAAAAAAAAAAAAAATTTGTGCCTTTTCTGTGTCTTTAAACTGAGCTTGAGAGGGGAGAAAAAGAAAACCAAACAAACTTTTTCAAAGTGGTTTTGCAAGGACATGAAGATACACTCCTCTGCGTTCTCCAGTTGCGGTAGCACGGAGGAAGTGTTTTATGTTCTTTTTGCATTTAAAACACAGATGTAAAATAATTGCATTCATTGTATGAAATATTGAATCATTCTCCACAACTACTTGTGGGTGTTGGTCTCTTCTCCAGGAAGAATCAATGGGACAAGAGGAAAAGGCGTCAAGTTGTACAGGGGAGGTTTAGATTGAATATTAGGAAAAAATTTTTCATTGAAAGGGTGGCCAAGCATTAGAACAGGCTGCCCAGGGAAGTGGTTGAGTCTCTGTCCCTGAAGGCATTTAAAGACGAGTAGATGTGGCACTTAGGGAGGTGGTTTACTGGGGGACTTGGCAGTACTGGGTTTGGCAGTACTAGACTCAATGACCAGGAAATTATGGCTTATTGGATTAGGTGGGGAGAAACTTGTGAAGATTTGTCTAGGATGACTTGGCCAGCAAGGCCAGTGTCCTAACCATTGAAATTAAAAAGCAATGAGTAGTGAAAACAGTGGTCGTTTGGGGGAACATGTTTGCAAACACATAATGCTGCAATGATGCCCAAAATAGAGAGCAGCAGGTAAAGGCCAGACTGCCAGCCAAGACTGGGACCAGCCAGGAGTGACTGTCCTGTTACCCCAGCCAGGTCCATGGTGCTGGACACAGCCACACCAGAGGATCTGGGGCCTTGGTGAGTATGAATCTGTGTGGGCGTGTTTGTATGTGCGCGCTGTAGAATAGGAATTGCTGTACAATTGTTATACTTATTCCACAAAGTAAATTAATCTTATATTTATGTTACTGAGGAGTGTGGTTCTGTTCTTGCAGCCACACCAGCCTAAATTCCCCTGTTACGATCTGTTTGGGTCAGTGCTACACCAGCAATCAATACTAATCAAGAATGCAGTTTGCCTCTCTGGTACAGCTTTAAATCAGTGTTAAACAAGGGTGCCTAGTAACAGATGGTATATGGACACTGGTAATTAACTTTTTTTTAAAAAGTAAAGCCTTATTACTAAACTGAGGAAGAAATTTTTATAAGGTCCAGTATAGGTCAGAGTATCGATTATAGCATACAGAGTCCATAGCTCTTAAAGCGGTTAAATTTTTCACAAAACAGATGCTATAAAATTGTTATCTCTAAGATGTCTCCATTCCCTTCACAAATTGAAGTATGCTTAATCCAGTAGGTAGTGTATACTTGGTATTAATATATAAAGCTAGGATCTAAATTTAGCAAACAAACAAACATGCTTGTGTGCCTAAGGTTCAAACTATGTTGACAAGACGTGATCTGATAGGAGAAGAATTGAAGATCAGATCATTTGATTCTGAGGATCTCACACTCTTACTGTATACATTTCATGATTTTCTTCATTTTTTTAAACTTTAAATTAGTCATGATCTAGTCCTGTGGGCAAACCCATTGCATTCAGAGATGTGGTTTTGGAACACATCTTCTGGTTTAGTTTCGTCAAAATTAATACTATTTGTGTACTTTTAGACTACTTAATTTTATGAATCAAAGCATAGTAAATCAGGCAATGAAAAGATATTTCAAAAGAGCACTCTACATAAACTAAAACATAATGTATGCCTTTCCTTAGATCCCATAATATTTGATAAACACTAAACCAGTACAATTAGTGAACCAGCTCAGAGAGACATACGGTGACTGTCCTTAGGGAAATGAGTCAATGACCCACTGCTTTAGAGGTGGAAGACCCAGACTGCTACCAGATTTGCCCGAGATCTGCTAGGCTGTTTTGAAAGTTTTGGGTACTCTAGGGCATTTGCAACAGCATTTATATGAATGCTTAGGCAACAGAACCTGAAACAGACACTTGAGCTCTGGGTCTCTAGGGAGGGATGATTTGCCTTTCCAGCTGCAGTGGAAACCTGCAGTGGCTGCTGTTTTTCATTGACTACAGTAGCAGCATAGACAGCTCTCTGACTGTACATTTATACCTATACACAGGGACATGTTGAAATTTAAATGTATGTGTTTTATTCTAGAGGTAATCACACCGTCTCCATCGCACACAAAAAGGCACATCACTTGTAAGAGTGTCTTGCCACCTTCAGTACCGAACCCAACATTGTTAATATAGCAAGCTAAGTTTTCTTCATACTAAATGGCTGGTCTTTGCCAAGAGGTAGAATGCTATTGCTAGGGTGATATGCCTGATTTCACAGAATGGTTTGTGATGAAAGGGACCTTAAAGATCATCTTGTCTTAACACCCCCACTGTGGGTGGGCAAGAAGGGCCAGGAAGGGCAGGAATACCACCCGCTAGATTGGGTAATTCAGGGCACCATCCAATTTGGCTTTGAACTCTTCCAGAGATGAGACATCCACACATCTACAACTTCTCTGGGCAACCTGTTCCAGTGTCTCATCACCATCACAGTGAATGATTTCTTTCTAATATCTAATCTAAACCTACACTCAGTTTAGAAGGAGTCACTACGTGCTTGTCCTGTCACTACATGCCCTTGTAAAAAGTCCCTCTACAGCTTTCTTGTAGGTACTGGAAGAGTTCCTGTTATTACTGCCAAGTCTATCAAAGCACAAAAGACTTTTTCTCCAGAGAAATCTGCCTGGCTGAGAAACAGCATATGAATGACAATAGCCTTTACAAAGCGAAGTTTGTGGCGATCTCACTCTTAAGTTCATGCAGGAGTGTTACCAAAGCACAGGGCTTCAAATAAGCTGTAGAGGAGGGTGGAGGGGAAGGCTGTGCTCAGCACCTTATGAGAAACACTTCAAATGGATAGATGACATAATCAGTTCATAGCACCGGTGTTTAATCTCTAGGGGTCTGGGTTCAAACATAGAATATCAGTAAAGGAATGAGATGTGATCCTGAACTAATATGTAATTGAAATTCACTCACATTTGAAAACATTATAGAAGCACTCATTATACTTTGCCAGAAGCAGGACTTTACTTAAAAGTGCTGCACCCATTAAATAATTTGGAAATAGAGAGTTATGGAATACTACTAGGAATCACAAGAAGTCACATAATATTAATCACTGGGAATGCTGATGTAGACCAGGTGTGGAAAAATGTGTATATGATATAAAAAACCTATTCCTCTGGATGGTCATTTCTAATGGTGTTATATAAGAGCTTATGGTGGGAATAGTAAAAATAACACAATTTAAACAGAAGTAGAAAATGTGTTGCATTGGAAGAACATGGATAAACTGCCCCTTTTACCTCAACATTGATTCTTTTATGAGGTTCTGTTAAAAAAGTAACAGAGATGGAAGTTGTCAGTGATTGAAATAGATTTTAAGAAGCATGAAGTATTTTTCCAGCATTCTTATTTTTGTAGTGAATATTATTATTTCCCATGTTCAGGAACTTTTTATTTGACTGTGATCTTAATTCATGTGGTTTAATAAAACCAAAGGAGTGATCTGTTATTGTCTTTATGGAGAAGAATTTTATTTTCATTTTTCAGTTAATTCACAAAAAGAAAGTGACATCTTTTATAAAGCACTCTTATATACCTAAGTTATTCTGGTGTTAGCATTAAAGTGGGGTGAAAATGAAAGGCTTCTCTGTTGACTAGTGATCACACTCCATCTATAGAATAATAATTCAAAGCAAATTATTTCTTCTGCCTTTCAAAATTATAGAAGCCTAGTAAGATTCATGTACACACACCAGAATTATATGTCTAGCTAGTTATTTGTTAATGAAGACTATACTGCTTTCCTATTCAAGTCTACAATAAAAGAGCTTGGCTTGTTTTTTGAGTTTCTTTTCATTCTTCATGCAATTTTTGGATGGCCTTTTGTTGTTAGTGTTTTATTCAATAGGAATATAAGTCAAGCAGTTGTTCTGTTAAAAACACTGTGTCCATTTTAAAACTCAGGCAATGTGTTATGGAGTTTTATTTTCTTGACTAAATGATTATTACATGTTTGTCTCAATATATACAAATGCATGGAGAGGCAAAATACTATTAATAAAGAAACCTCAACTATTCCCATTAATCGTCAGTACAGCTGTTCAATTCTGGACATTAGTGGAATTATTCCAAGTCTCTGCTACCTCAGGATTGGCAGAATTTCATCATAATACTATAGGGCTGATTAGCATGGTAGTGGCAGAGATTTAAAGATACTGATAGTGTTATGCGGTTTGTTATTTTATGATCACACAATTTGTGATTAATTTTAATGCCTGATTTTCTATGGTCCTGAAGTGCTCATTGGTTTCCTTGAAACAGGTATCGATGAGTTTGCATGTACTGATAAATCTTCAACAATAATCATGACCCTTAAATCTTGTCTTCCTACCAGATCTAACACATATCTTCATTATATATTAACTTCTGATAACAGCCACATTTAAACTCACTTAGCTTGATAGACATATTTAACTACCTATTCAGCTATTTAAAAAGCTGTTCATCTATTCATATCAGTGGAGGGGTATTTAAAAAAAAAGAACCAAAAAAAGAAAGAAAAATATTTGGGTCAGAATTGGCACCATATAAAAGGTATCTGTCTTCCTCCCTCATTTCTATATGGAAGGAACAAACTATAGAGAATTTGTTATTTGGCTGTGATTATTCATTCTGATCACAGTAATTTAAAAATCATCGTAGTATATTGATGTGTCTTAAATCTAGCAGGCTTTAAATCTATGTCATCTAGCTGTGACTCAGGACACAAAGGGCTATGTCTATCTTGTCCACTTAAATTTAGCCACCTAGAAAATGACAACTATTTCCTCCTGTATTAAATATACTTGTACCTCTAATGTAATGTCTAATGCAAGGCCATTTAAGTATGATTATAGGGCCATTGTTTCCAAAGCACCCACCCACAGCTGATTGAATTTTGATGCATGGGCATCTTTTAGTGATTTCTGGATAGCGTAAAATTTTTTTCTGATCTTTGCATTTTGCCTGTTTGATCTTTGAACAAATGTCATGAAGTTTCCTCCTAATCCATCCTCAGAATGCACTGAGAGAAGATTTAGTATAACCCTGTCTAAAGCACATAAATCATAGAAGACAGACAAAGAAAATCCTAGGCTGGAAACATCCTCTGGAGATCATCTGGTCCAGCCTTCTGCTCAAAACAAGGTTGCATAAAAATTGATCCAACTTGTTTAGGGCACTCAAGTAGCTACAACTCAGCCACTGTGTCCCTCACCTGCACTGATGCAGGAAGTCAGTCCCACAAGCAAGACTTTGCATTTGCTTCTGTTGTAACCCATGAGGTTCCAAGAGCTCATTCCTCCAGTTTGTTGAGGTCTGGCAGCAAATGCTGCCCCTCAACTTATCAGCTGCTCTCCTACTTTGGTTTCTATCATGGTAAAATGTTCTGAGTGTGCATTCTCTCCCATTTTCCAGGTCCCTTCAATCTGCGTTAAATTATATCAGTCCCAGTGTCAAACCATAAAGAAACTTCATTTACAACAGCTGCCAGCAACGAGTGAAACTACTGTACACTATTTTCTGAGATGATATTAAGACAGTTTTCCAGACCTCTTTTAATCTACTCATCGTTTTCATGTCCCTTTAGTTTGGCTACAAAGGTGCTGTGGAAAACTCTTTTGAATACCTTTTTAATGTCAAAGTGAATAATATCACCTTGTCCCTCACAGGGATGGAACTGATGATAGATGACAATCAGCTTGGTTAAAGATGGTTTGCCTGGGGAAAAGGCAACCTGGCTGTTCCCAGTCACCCTGATTCTTTTTTATCGGACATTTCTTTAATGAAAACTTAGTGTGCTTGGTCAGTCGATGGGAGCTGATGAATGAATGCCTTTACATCTTTTTTTTTTTTCTCTCATACCTTCACTTATTAAATTGTGTTTGTTTTGACATTTGGATACAATTTTTTTGACTGGTTGGATAAAATTTTCTCAGGCTGGACTGTGCTAACTTACTGGAGTGGCAAGTGGAGCAAGTTGCAACTAACTGCAACATTACATGCGTGTGTATGTGTGCTGTTGAATGTAAACATGGCCCTGACACAGCCTCTCTCTTTGGTTCTCAGTGGTGCCTCAGTTCCACCTCAGTCCTTTCGCTTTTACGCAGTTTGGGATGTCTGCAATGTTTCCCACAAGTCCTTATTACTGTTTTACAAACAGATGTTGGCAGGAGCCGCAGATGAAATCAGTCTGCATTCTTACCACGATACACCATTCCATCAGTTTCAGGTATTGTTCTCCTGTCACTTGTTGGTCCACTGCTTCTTTGTACCAAAGCTCACAGTGTTCAGTTCTTGTTCACCTTGCCCATCATTCATTACAGTCAATTACCCAGCTCCTAATCAAGGCAAGGCCATGATGTCCCCTGACAGTTACTTTGTTTTGCTTAAATTCTTTCTACCTCAATATTAGTTCCAAGTTGTTTGTTTCTTTGATAACATTTTCCCCCCTAATTTTACATTAAACTGTGTTATTCTTTTGTGAATTCTGCTTCTTTTATTCATTATACTTTCTTCCTTGTTCCCAACAGGAAGATAACTCTTCCATGGAAGAATGAATATTCTCCCAAGCAAACAGGAAACTTCTATGGTCTGATTTTTAATTATTCATCCTGCTATAACTGTGTTTCAGTGTGCAGATGTTTTAATTAATGCTGTAATCCTCTTTCTTAATGTCCTTTGGAATTTAAAGACCAAAATGTGAAAAAGGAACCGGGTTTCGAATTGACTTAATAGAACATTGAAGAATCTTTAGTTTCTAAACAGAAAGTAGAATAGATGGATTTCAAGTGACATACCTTGTGTCTAGGATTTGGCAAACAACTTGATATTTCATTGTCAGGGTTGTCATGCCAGCTGCATGATGCTTAGCAAAAGACAACAGGATGTTCTATTTAGTAGTCTTGCATCTTCAACCAGGCATTATTTTTCTGAAACTGAATGGGCTATTGAAGAAATGTGACTAAACATTTAAATAATTTCCTAGGAGACTGGCCCTTAAGTATAGATCTGTATTGTCCATGGAAAATCAATACGGATTTCAGGTTCTTAAATTAAAAAAACAACCAACCAACCTCTGGAAAAAAAATAGTACACATATTTTCTGTCATAATCAAGGAACAGTTCTCTAAGTGCATCTGAGTGCACAAGATTGTGAAAATAGCAGTGACTAAAATTGCTGAATCATAACTTACATTTAATGTCTGGGTAAAATAATGGAAGTCTTAGTTTCTTTCATAATGTGACAAGGATGTCAAGGGACAGCAAGTAGGAAAAGAAGACTTGTCAATGTAGCCCTTATGCTCAACCGCTTTCCAGACTTCATGTTACACTATACTATTGTTTTTGTCTTGCAGTGTGTGATCTGAGAAACTGTCTGACTGCAAACTGACATGTAAATCTTCACAGATGAACTTGCATTTGAACCACCAAATAATGCTCTAAAGACTGTTCTAAGGCTGCCTGGATCTATTATTTGACACTCTACTTTTGCAAAGCAGCTCTATACCAAAGAATCATCCTGCGGGGGTTTTCCTCAAACAAGTAGGTCACTGACTAGAGTAACAGGAGCTCTAATGTGCCACCTCTTTGATTTTGACATAAAGTATGCTTATAACCCAGTGAATCCCAGTTTTAAGTCTGTACTGATGACTAACCTACTCTCACAGAATTAAAAATCTTGGAAGACCCAACATATACATTACAGGCCAATACAATTTTTTTTTCTTGTCCTTAAAGTGGAATTTTCATAATTTCCCTCTGAAGTCACAATCACTATTTTTTGGTATACTTTTAAGTGACTCTTTTGGTTCGTGTATTTTTGTCCACAGCCTCTGTATTTTCTATTTTCCTTTCTTCTTCCTTTTTTTTTTCTTTTTTTTTTTCAAGGATTGATGCCTTTAGAATCTTTTCTTGATAGAACATGTGCCAAATGGGGGCTCAATTCCCTTTTTAGTAAGAGTATCAAGGGGGTAATCCAGTGTTACCAAATCAGCTGCTCTGAACCACCTCCAGGAAGCACATATTTCACGTTGTTATCAACAGTACAAAGTACTGTGAACAGCTCACCATCTCACTCTACTTAAACAAACATCACTTTTATATGCCAGAAAACTTCTACATGGTAACCACATTTAGTTTTGTTGCGTCATCATCAAAAAACTAAATGTGAAAATGTGAAAAGCTTCACAGATAAGCTACAACAGATTGTTTCATCTTTGTAAGTCCCACAGCAAAGTATATAAAGAAATCAGAGGAAATATTTAAAAGCTTCTTTCACATAACAGTTTGATTTCACCAAAGACAGTAATTTAAAATGAAATTTCTTGATTTTTCTCTATTTGGCTATAAATTGCACCTGCCTGTGCAATGTAAATATCGTTCTTTGTACCTGACTCAACCAGTTCAGAAGGATACATGAAATACAGCTAGGATAGACAGAATTAGCAAGACCTAGAACTATTTCTCATCAACTCACTAATGCAATGCACATTTTATCCATTAGTTTCAATTCTATTGGTCTTAAATAGAGTCTAAAAAACAGGTTTGGTTTTCTTCCTTGGCAGCCTATATGAGTAATATAATACAGTAGTAATAAAATACTGTAGAAAATTCTGATAGGAAGAGACAGATAGCAGACCTAATTTGCCAGGTAGCCCATAATCCACAACTGAGCCTTTTGAACAGAAAGACAAATAAAACAGTAAAGGAGTTAATATTGTGGGAAAATAAATCTGTATTGCTCTACAAAATATATTTTCTAACACAATATATTGTGTCCTGTCAGACAGACTTTTATCAGCTCTTGCCTCACCAAACACTCACAAGTAAGTGGTTTTACATTTATTCACTGTTTTTAGATGACATGTTGTTTTCTTTCCTGGAGTCCAGATTCTACAGGAAAATAATAAAAAGTAAATATATTATCTTTCATTCTCTTTTTTTTTATACATAACACAAAAAACAAGTTACTTTGTCTTTTCTGAAATATTTCAAGTTATCAGCTAAATACTTCATACATTTGTGATAACTAGTCTCCTTTTTTTTCTTTTTAAAACTTCATCCTATCTCCAAATTCACCTATTCCCCAAATTTTCTATTTCCTTCTAAATAAAATATTCCAACAGGTCTCAATTGCTAGGAATGATGAATCAAGAACCTACAAAAAAACTTGATGGTGGGCCAGATGAGCACAAAGACAACTCTCAGCTAGCTCAGGATTTTAGAGTTTAAGTAGAAATTGAGCTTTTTCTCTATGCATTTTTGTAAAGTGCTTTCCAGAGCTTAGAAAAGACTTTTATAGCATGAGATCAGTCAGATGTAAACTAAATTTTGCAGAAACAGCTGCAGGTAATGGAAATGCAGTTGAGGGTATATGTATCATTCCATATGTTCCTGGTATTTCACCAGGTAGACACCTCAACATGAGCTTTGTGAAAGGTTCCTCTTTTGGATGTTCTCCAGGATGCACTGGCATCCATTGTCAGTTGGCTGAGAAGTTAAATTTCGCAGCCCATTAGTATGCTACATCTGGAGGTCATTATGTGCATTCTACATAGCTGTATTCTTTGCAGTCTACAGATGGGGCTAGAATAAAACAAAAGAATAAAACATTTTTTTCAGAATGAAAAAACCAGGAAGGACTAAAAACTCACTGCCATCTTTATTTGGGGCATAGGTACCAGTAAATATTTTAGCATCATAGAAACAAGGAAGAAATAGTGATTTTTAATTTAAAAACCCCAAAACAAGAAGGTTTAAACCCCCTCAATATATTCAGTGACTTAAAATGGTGTAAAGAACTTGAATAATATAGAAAATTGAAACAACTCTGCTTCTGATCCACTGTACTGCAGTCAGGTCACTGTGTAGGTGCACAGTCTATTTGAATTCCCATGGAACTGCCTCCATGTCAGTGCTCGTGCAGATTATTCCCACTGGCTTGAGTGTGTATACTATTTGAGACAAGTTTTTCCTATCAGCTAGTGGCAAGTGCCCAAAGATTGAAAAGCAGCTCCAGTGTAAAGAACCAAATCCTTTCTAACTTATGGAATACACAGATGACAAATCTGGTTCACTTTCTAAAGACACAGTTATTTACCTTAACCTTTTAATAAAAAAGTCTTGCTTGAGCAAAACCAAACCCACCCTACTTTTATTCATACATACAAATTTTTACAAAATCTACCCTAATTTTGTTTTTAAAAACATAATTGTGAAAAACAAGGCAGCAAAGATGCCCTTATGGCAAAAAATAGTAATGTTATCCCGGGTTGCATTAAGAGGAGCTTTGGCAGCATGTCGAAGGAGATGATCCTTACCCTCTGCTCAGCATTGCCACATCTGGAGTTCTGGGTGCTGTTCTGGGCTCCCCAGTGTAAGAGAAAAACGGACCTACTGGAGAGAATGCAGTAAAGGGCTACAAAGATGATAAAGGCACCAGGGCATCTCTCCTATGAGAAAAATCTAAGAGACCTCCAGCTGTACAGCCTGGAGAAGAGAAGGCTCAGAAGGGGATCTCATCAATGTCTATAAATTCCTGAAGGGAGAGCGTGTAGAGGACAGACCCAGTCTCTTTTCATCAGTGTCCAGTGACAACACCAGAGACAATGGGCACAAGGCGAACACGGGTGATTCTGTCTGAGCATTGGGAAACACTTTTTCACTGTGAGAGTGACTGAGCACTGGCACAGTTTGCCCAGAGAAGTTGTGGAGTCTCCATCCATGGAGATATTCCAAAAACATGTGTACACGGTTTTGGCAACCAGTGCTATGTGACACTGCTTGGAACAGGGCCGTTGGACAAGACGGCCTCCAGAGGTCCCTTTCAAATTAAGCCATGCTGTGATTCTGTGAAACCACTATAGAGAAAAAGCTGTGTTCTGTATAGTAAAAATTACAATCCCAGTCTACACAAAATAATACAACTATTTTAGCTATTACAATTAAAACAAAAATCCCAAAAAGCCCCACAAACAAACCCAAACAAAAAACCCCAACAAACCAAACAATTCAGTGCCACTAATGTGAATCAAGTTATAGGTAAAATACAGCTGCTACCATTTCTAATTTAACCCAGGGAGGTAAATGCACTGTAAATTTTATGCTTTGAAGGCTCTATGTTTTGAAAGGCTATCATTCAGAATCTTAATCAGTGTGAATCCATGCAATCCCCATTTTAAGGCATTTTTTCTTAGATAATGTACAAGAAAAAGAGATTCAAACCAATAGAGCACTGATGTCATTCATGTTTGTCATGCATATATGATAGGCTGAATACCAGATTAAAATGTGAAGTTGAAACTGATTCAACCAGGATGAACACTGCAGAGTATACAGCTTCACTTGAAACTTGTGACAAAACAGTTGTTGAAATTAGTTTATTTAATGAAAACAGATATATTCAATAGTAGATTAGAAGCAGGCAAATAAAGACTAAAAACCAGAATGTATTTCAGTTGGTTCAGTGAGCTTCTCTATAAACTAATCATAAAAAGAACAAAAATTATAGGATTATCATTCAAATGCTTAGCCTTATCTTTACCAAGAAACACGCAGTCATGCTACTGAGGGCAATAACCCAGTGATCATGGGTTTTTTTCAGTAATGTAATGCATGAAAAAGAACTCATACAAGATGCTTACTTTATACGCACACTGGAAATTCTCAAGAAAATATTGTAAAGCTTCTTGATAGAGCCACTCAAGAAGCTCAGGATTTTGTAAAAGACCGCATGTACTCAAAGTACCTTCCAGGTACAGCACTGACAGCATATTACAAACACGATCAGGCACAAGAATGATCATGGGATAAACTATCAGATGTCTCATTCTTACACTTTTATGAAGCCAAAAGATTTATACCAAAAATGGTCTATCTCTTTGTATTATGCCCTCAGTCCCTTGTAGAATATTGTCTTTCTTTGGTTTTGTCTTTCCATTTGTTTCCTTTTATTTCAGTTGCAGTATGAAGGAAAATAGAGACTGTCTGTAGCATTATTGACATTACATAGCTTTGCATTGATATCCACATAGATTGGTAGCTGTCTGATTATTTTATGGAAAATATTAAAACAATTTTCATGAGGCTTAATGCAAGATCTGCTCTCCAAGTAGTAATCTGAGAGAATGACTTTTACAACTGCCACTAGATCTAAGTCTGGTCTTAATGTCATCAGAGAATAATTTAGGACAATATCTGAACAAATAACAAGTTGAAAATAGCTATTCCATACCTAGGGAGAGACTCAACCACTGAGATGTTATGAAAAGACTGAAACACCTTTAAAAATAATTAAGCTTCAAAAATGAGAAATCTCCAAAAGATGTAGCAGTTATTAGCTATCCATTTCATAAAAGTAAAATATTAACCTTAAAAATAAAATAAATCTGAGTTCTGTCTGATGGAGAGGAAAAGAAAAAACAGGTAAGAACCATAGCAACTGAAAGGACAGGCTAGCAGTAAACCATTGATTTATTTCTGTATGTAAAATAATCCTGATAGTAAAGATTATCTTACCATAAACTTCTTATACTATGCATAAATAAATTTATCTCTGAAGATTAGACTGTCAAATAGGAAACTTTTTATAGTCACATTTACAATGTAAGTCTTGTTGACTATGCCCTGCTAAGTGAATGGAAAAGTAAGCACTGACTTGTACAGAAGCAGGATTAAGCGGTAGTACTTGAGGCAATATGTACCATTTCTGTGGGGATAATTCAAGTGGCAGATTATTATAGCAGGGGGAAAACAAATTCTTCACTGAGCTTTGCTGTAGGCCTGTGTGGTTCATTTAAATGTAGCACAACTCCAGCTTTTATAATACATGTTCCCCAAGCAAAGTAGGGCATCAGTTCAGAGTGAAGCTAAAATGTTTGTCATGTGAATTGTAAACAACAAGCAACAAGAAGAAAAATATAATGGAAGCAAAATCACACATCTCCACACTCCAGTCTGGCTACAAAAAATTAGTTTAAGCAGAAAAATCACTCACGTTAAACAATGGAGACTATCTAATAGAAACACCACATATTAATACTGTCAGTGTGACAGATGGTTCTGCAGAACATAATAAAGTAAAAGACATTCTGACGAGAAAGAAGATGTATCTGATAATTTGCAAATCAGAATCCTAGCAGCACAGCAAGGGGAAGATAACTGAGTGCACTTTATGTTGGTGCATCTTTAATGCTTCACGTTTCAAGACAATAAAGGAATGGAGGTGAATACAAGTACTTGGAGAACTGAAAGGGGAAACAAAATATGTTTATCTGCTACTAATGATACACACTATAGCAGATTCTGATTTGAAAAAATAATTCTACATTTCTAAATAGCTCCATATTGTCTGCATGGGGGTATAGGTACACTTTGAAAATATTCTAATGAGTAATTTTATTCTAAAAAAAAATCTTTAAAGTTGTTACAGTTAAAAAGTCAAAGGTTCCAAGTTAGGAACAAGTACATTTAAAACATGCTTAATTACAAGAATTTCTGTGTCTAACACTGTTGTTTTAACTTACAGCATACACAGAGATGCTCAGGATTTTTAATCAGTGTTTTCTCCAAAGGAAATATCTTCCCCCAAAATATCAGACAGACTTAAATTATTAACTGTACCTTCAGATAGCTAGAAAGGATTACAGTTAGTACATATTTTTACTGCACAGTATATAGCCAGTATATATCTTCCTTCCCCAATGACAAATTTCAGGGTTTATTTCTTCAAAATATAAATTAGCCAGTGAGCTTTTCAAAGAAAAAAAAATGCCGTGTACAAAATATTTTGTCTGTGACATATTTCCTAAAGTTATAAATTTGTATTAATGTTTAGTAAGTTTAATGAAGTTGTATTTAACAGAATTCTTTCCATGCTAATCACTGAGAGAGAGAAACAGGCTCGAGAGAAACAGGCAATAATGACTAACATTCTCTTAGTATTTTTGCCAACATCTGTACTGTTTTGCCAGTAGACATATACAGGTATCTTGTTATGAACATCTGCTATGGATATGGATGATGAAAAATGGTCATGTCACTGAATTTGGCTTTTATCCTGAAGAAAAGAGGACAAAAGGGATCAGAGAAGTTCAATGAAGTTTCTAAAATAATTTTTTAAAAAATTGCGTTTGTGTATACATGTATTAAAAATAATAAATAACTGCTGGCAGTTGTACAATAATACAGAGGTAAAAAATAACCTCAGAAGAAGACAGAAACAGCTGCTACTGAGTTTCTGAATGCTGTGTACACCTCTCAGAAAGATTTATGTTGACATCTGAGACTGCAAATTTCCATTAGAGTCGGACATAGGGACACAACTCTCATTTACTCTCCATAAAAATGTATGAGTCCTGCTAAAGACATTTCATGTGTCATAAGGATATGCGATAAAGGTGCTCTGAGAATTACTGCTCACTTGACCATTTTATGATTACAAACTAATGGCAATTGTAAGTAACTTATAAGCTGAACATTATGAAGTGCTGCTCTATCAAGCTGACAAAAAGGTAGAGATGGTGTATCTCTACCCTTTGAAAAATATTCAAGTCAAGATTTCAAGAAACATATGTGTGAAGTTATGTCTCTTAGTTTACATTTGGTCACTATATAAATGTATATAAATGTATATAAATGTACATGAATTTAATAAGTTAAGCCTCTAGGATCCAGGTCTCTATGCACATACAGACACCAGAGGTGACCCATGGACTTTTCATTGACTAATACTTTTGTCGCAAGTATCTTGAGAAACGCAAAGAAAAATGGATAGCACTACAGTGTGTAATATAAAATTATACAGTAATGTATTGGGTTTGTATGGGCAGGTTTTGCTAGCCATGGGGTGGCTAGCCAGGGATGGCCATTTGAGAAGTTTCATGGAGAACTATGTCCCATGGGAAGGACCCCATGCTGGAGGTCATTCTCTCCCTGATCAGCAGCAGAAACAACTTGTGGTGAACTGACCATAACGCCCATACCCTGCCCCCTTGCGCCACCGGGGAAGATGGTAGAGCTGGGAAGGAGGAAGGGNACTAGGAGAGCCAATCCCAGGCAGTTCCAAGACTGCTGCTGGCCAAGGCTCGCCAATTAGAAATGATGGTAACGCCTCTGTGATAACATATTTAATAAGAAAATGAAGTTACTGGTCAGCTGTAATTGCAGCCAGAGAAGAGCGGGGGGAAAACATGTGAGAGGAACAGCTCTGCAGACACCAAGGTCAGTGCAGAGGGAGGGGCAGGAGGTGCTCCGGGTGCCAGAGCTGAGATTCCACTGCAGCCCATGGTGCAGCCCATGGTGAAGCAGCTGTGCCCCTTCAGCCCATGGAGGACCACAGGGATGCAGAGATCCAACTGCAGCCCATGGAAGAGACCCATGCTGGAGCAGGTGGATGCCTGAGAGGAGGCTGTGGCCTCATGGGAGACCTGTGCTGGAACAGGGTCTTGGCAGGGATCTGCAGACCTGTGGAGAGAGGAGCTCCTGCTGGAGTAGCCTGTCCTTGAAGGACTGCACCCCATGGAAGAGTGACCCGCATTGCAGCAGTTTGTGGAGAACTGTTGCCCATGAGATGGACTCACATTTGAGAAGTTTCATGGAGAACTATGTCCCATGGGAAGGACCCCATGCTGGAGGTCATTCTCTCCCTGATCAGCAGCAGAAACAACTTGTGGTGAACTGACCATAACGCCCATACCCTGCCCCCTTGCGCCACCGGGGAAGATGGTAGAGCTGGGAAGGAGGAAGGGGTGGGGGGAGGGTGTTTTTAAGGTTTTATTTTACTTCTCATTATCCTGCTCTGATTTTGTTGGTAATAAATTCAGTTAATATCTCTAATATGAGCCTGGTTTGCCTGTGACAGTATTTGGTGAGTAATCTCTCCCAGTCCTTATCTCAACCTGTGAATCCTTGGTTATCTTTTCTCTCCCCTCTCCATTTTTGGAGGGGAGTGATAGAGAGGATTTGGTGGGTATCTGGCATCCAGCCAGGGCCAACCAACTACAAGAAGGTAACTAACACTAACTAGATTTAAGTGACTAAGTTTAGAGGATAGTCTAGTGAGAGAAGTGACATAAAGATACGATGAAAAGACAATTTAAAGCAAGAGCCTGCCAATTCCATTTGGTGGAACTATATAATTTTAATTAATTTCTTCAAGTAATCTGTTTTCAGACATCAGACTTTTCAGAGCTAGGAATTAATACTCTAGTAAGTCAGAAATGCAGTAAGAATGGCTACATACAGTCAGGTTTAAAACTTTGCTGGAGGTTGTACAGACAGCTGCAGTACTGGTTTTAGCTTTGTTAATTTACTTCCTAGTAGCTGTTATGGTACTGTGTTTTGGATTATTGCTGAGCAGCTTGCACAGCCTCAGGGCCTTTTCTGCTCCTCCAAACACCTCACCAGGGCACAGGCTGAAGATGCACAAGTAGTTGGGAGAGGACACAGCCAGGACCACTGCCCCAAACTGACCAAAGGGACATCCTGTACCATATGGTGTCATGCTCAGCAATGACAGCTATGGAAAGAGGAAGGGAAGGACATTTGGAGTGATGGTATTTTTCTTCCCATGTCACCATTACATATGAGAGAGTCCTGCTTTCCTGGAGATGGCTGAATACCTGCCTGCCCATGGGAAGTGGTGAATGAATTTCTTGGTTTGCTTTGTTTGTGTGTGCTGCTTTGTTTTCCCCATTAAAGAGCCTTTATCTCAACCCACAAGTTGTCTCAGTTCTACCCTTCTGTTTCTTTTGCCATTCCAACCCAGGGTAGTGAGCGCCACAGCGTGAAGCTCAGCTGCCCGCCAGGACTAACAGGCTGAAGTTACAACAAAGCATTCTCCTCCAGTAAATATTAATTAATTTTAAATGGACTGCTTTTTCATTTAAATTTACTATGACACATAGAGACATTTAAAATTAATAGCAGAAAAGCTACCCTTGAAAATGTGTCCATCAGCCTTTAGTAATTTGCACCCAGTACAGGATAGTAATTTATTTTTTGCTAATGAGTGAGATAAAGCCAGTCAGAATCAGTCAGATATAAATCTAACTGGTCAGCTCACTGATTTTTTCAATCATCAGATTTTACACACTGTATGGCAGTAGCTAGTTCCATGACTAAACATCTGCCTGTTGCTGGTTACTGTTTCTAAAGAAACAGTCTTTATCATTAGTATTTCTTCCCATTTGTGGACTAGAACTGTCATTTGATTATCTTTTTTTATGGTGTTTCAAATATAAAACTACCAGGATACATTGGGTTTTTTTCAGGATTTAGTGGAGCTGATGCCAGCATTCTGTATTATCAAGAATACAATGATCCAGAAATAATCTTACAATATTTGAAATAATCTTTCAAGACACTGAGGTATGTCAGTCAGTGAGTAACAGCATTAGCACACAAAAACTCACACAAAGAGGTGAACATTTTTGCTGAAGAAACAAATCAAACATGAAAAATAGGAATTAAACTGAGAAAAAGGAAACATTATAACTATAAAAATAACACGCTTCTAAGGAACTGGCTGGTCTGTGCAGCAAAGCATTTTCTCTCCTAGATGGAAAAGATAGTTTTGCATAGTCCTGTGTGACAAGTTTTAAGCTTAAATATCAAACACTCTAATGTATGTATTTTAACTCTTTGCATCCTGTACTTCACTAAAGAAACCAAATTAGAGTCTATGTCTAGATAAGTCCTAAAATATGGTATTTGACATCTTTGTCAACTATACCATACTTGTGCTAAAGGAAGAACATTAAGAAACTAGCTACGTGAACAAAGCATAAGTAAGTAATATCCAGAACTGCAACTCATAGGTCTTAAACTCCGAATTGTGTAGGGAGGATACTCCCAATATTAAAAACAGATTTTTATATTTCCAGGTAATTTAATCTCTACAGCAACTGATTTAAATTTTTGGTTGAAGTTCTAAATATACATTTAAGCTAAGTTTTCTGTTGTCATCAATAAAATATCACAAGTAAGCACTTGCAAGTCAGTCCCCACTTTCCACCACATACACACACATGATTCGGGGGTAGATTTAATGATGATAGGGTGGAACATAGTTCAATTAAGGGTCAGGAAAGGTATTTAAATGGGCAGTTAGCAGTTAATGAACTGAAAAATTCTACAGATAATGAGCAATTCTGAGAGAAAGATACTCCAAAGTTATCTAATGAGATGACCTTACCAATGAAAGTGATGATACTACTTATGTGAGACTAAATATGATTTCAAATTAGAAATTGTGGAGACAAAATAGAGAAAAGAAAAAAATAGAAAGAAATCATCTTAAACGACTATGGTGGTACTTCTACTTCCAAGGTTTCGTTAAATAGAGGAAATAAAGCCAGCTTTTAACATTTGAAGCGGTATAATTTATATTGTTTGTCAAAAAGCTTGGGCTTAGGATACATAACTGTGCTGAAAATCTAGAGCAAAGACAACAAAATAATTATTCACTTGACTTGCATTAGAGGAGAAAAGGCTGTGAAAACCAGTCGTATACATACAAATATACTGAAGACCAATCTCCACAGTAATGCAGGAGAAAAACTATAAGGAGATATTTCTCCAATATGTTTCCAGTGCTCAAATGCTCAAGTTGACTGAAGAGATGGGTTGTCACTCAGTTGCAGGCCATGACATCTATGTGTGTTTCCACCTAGCAATTTGGTTTGACTGCAGGAATATCACCCTACATTAAAAGCAAGAGGATAGTAAACATTAATTTCTAACAAGGAATTATGATAATTTCAAAGATTTATGAAGGAAACTATTATTTATTCTGTAATTAATAAAATGTAGATTTGGCAGAAGTACAACTATAAGCCAGAAACTGATTGAACAGAGTTATTTTGTCTTCAAATATATGAAGATAATAAAAGCATCCACTAGATTTATGAAACAGATGAAATAAATATGAAATATAAAGTAAAATTAAAATATACTTATTTTGTGCTTAATTAATCTTTGAATATGAATTTAATATTTTAAACTTCAATTTAACAATTTAGGCTCAGTCTTCCAAGGAATATCTGCTTCTAATAATTAGGACCAGGATTTCTTCACTTTTAATATTAGATGTTAACCTGTTCTTGCAAAAACTTTTACCTGATAGAGGGAGGTATTCATTAAGGAAATGCAAAGGACAAACTGAATCATTTAGTTGATGAGAAAGGAAGAATTATTCAAAGACAGAACTCGAAATTAAACGCATCTGTACCCTGCCCCATGATTCGTGTTTTTCAGGAATGCAAGCTAAAAGGATGAAAGCAAACCGTAGTTTTCCTCATTGCTGCTTGTATAATTTGTTCAGTGGTGCCCTGTAGTATCATATTTTCCTCAACACAATATTTGTAAAATATAAAAACACTGGAAAAATACTCCAGGTACTTCCACAGCTTTTCTGGCCTTACAGCTTAGTCCAGGAAAAATGCCCAGTGTTTCCAATGTTCCTTTCTACCCATAAATGTTATCCTTAATAACTAATGACTTCTTTGGCTTTTATATTCCATCAGAAGCAAATTATTTTTAGATTTTTAGAAGAGCTTAAATTGGAGAGGAACTGAGACTGAACTATCTGGTCTTGTTTAGTCAGCAAAACATAAGAACTAGAGCTCTCTTAATTGACACTAAAAAATCCCTCATTTTGGTTTAGGGCAATACTGTATCTCGGGGCAATTTATAATGAAGGGAAATATTTAATGTTTAATTTTAAAAGACATATTAACAAATAAAAATATGTCTTTAGAAATGGAAAACATTTTTTCCTGTTTCTCTCTTCTACAGATGTATTGTGTTTCCTAGTGTTTGTCTAATACTCCAAGGAGCTGAGAAGAAACTAGAGTACAAACCTGTTCATTGGAGGGGCCATAAATAGAACAGCTAACACCAAGTGCTTCTGTTGAAAACCACCTAGTGTAACTATGAAATGAATTACCAGAAAACAAAGAAGAAAATCTCCTGCAGCAAGCAGTTAAAGGTAAGTAATGATAATGTACCTACTTATTGCACCATTTTCAAACTGATCAAGAACATGCACAATTAATGACACTGTGATTCATTTTCTGCTCCTACAATGAATATACTGTTATTTATGAATAAAGTTTTTAGAAGTGCAGTAATCTTAATTCCACAGCTGCATCAAATGTATTCATTTTTTGCTCTTATTATTTGAAATATGTTACATAACTGCTAATTTGCAGAAAAAAATAATGTTTTTATCAATCAAAGGTAAACCTTTGGTCAAGTATAGACCCATTTAAATAATTCACAAACAAGCTTAGCTCAGGATATGGGTTAGCACCAACATGGGAGGTAAGAACAGGCAGATATTTACTGTGACGGATCTATGCTTAAAACCTATGTGGTTAACTTCTCTTCTAAGAGATTTAATAAATATTTGAACAAAGAAGTGTCATGATTATTGGACTTGAGAAACTCGTTACTGAATGGTCCCCCAAAGAGTTCTTAGTGAGTAGATCAACTGCTTAAAAATGAAATAGCAAAAAGATTCTGTTGAGCATTTGGTGATGCTATTCTGTCTAGTAATGTAACTGCTGGATACTGAAGCAGTACTTGGTTTTGTGGTTGCAGGTTTACCTGATCACCATGTAAATTGAAAGGAAGAACAGCTAAAATGTTGCTGTGAGTCCTGAAAGCAATGGTGCATAATGGTATCAAAAAGATGGGGATAACAATGAGCATAATTTGAACCGCACAGTCTTTAAAAGTGGAAATAACTTGTGACAAGATAAAATGCAGCTGGACAAAACTCCATATGAGCCCACATAGTGCAAATGATCTCACATGAGTTTTTAATAAAATTGACCATACACTTTGAAGAAAATGTGGAAATCAGCAGTCTTAAAATTTCAGCAATACTTCCGTATTTGTATGTTTCTTTTACTGTTTCCATTTTCTTGAAAAAACTGTTTCATAGCATTGCTGGTGACGATCCACGTCATAGAAAATGCCATAGTGGCAGTAACAAGTGCATATTCTAGTGGGAACATTCTTACTGTACTGATGGCTACTTCACACAGAAGGGAACTACTTAAATGTGAATGAATAAACATCAAAGACTAATAACACAGCAGGACTTGTTCTTTGCACCACCTTGTGTAGTTAAAAACCACTATTTCGTTATGCTAATCATTTAATTCCATCTGTTGAATTCCTGCCAGCCACATGTCTAACATAATGACAGAATTCGTACTTCAGAGTGTCATTCACATGTCTACCATGCCTATGAATTTCGTCTAATGGATAATGCTATAGTTGTATAAAAGAAACTGTAATGCACGTCAAAATGGTAAGTAAAACATACCACTGGAGAAGGTATATCTTTTTAGAAGTGACACTGTAGTAATATGTATTTAAACCCTGATGGTGTGCACTAGCCAAGCTCTCACTCAGGACCAGACTCAACACCTGAACTCAATTGTTATTCAAACAGAGTTCAGGCCACCTCAGCCTAAAGTGCTCATTAACCTCCTACAAACAGCTGTAGCTGCAGGGCGGGCACAAGCCCTATAAATCTAGCCCTGGGAGGAGCCAAGGTTGGGGTGGTTGTTCCGTGCTGCTGGAGCTCTGTTCTGAGAAATCATAATCCAAGACTCAGAAGGCTGTGAGCTATGGCACATGACACAGTATCTTAAAAAAAAGAAATAGGCCTGTGCCAGCTCTGCTAACAGTTAGAGACAGGTGTCTCCTCCCCTCAGCAAGTAAAACTGCTCTGGCAACTCCCAAGCACTCCCAATGCAACATATGCTGCTGCTGCAGGTGTTGCTTTGGCAGCACTGTGAGCTTAGCTCTTAAAAATGTTCTTGCTTAGTTATCATTTTGTCAAATGGCCAACTTTCTTCCTGAGGAGAAAGACAAAATGGCTGAGGCTGAATTTCAAATGTTTTGCTAGCATAGATGCAATGAACATGGGGAGAAAAAAAAAAATCACATTTCCAACCAACACAACTAGGGGGACAAAGAAATCTGTGTCGTTCAAGAAGGCAGTAATTCTGATAAAGAAAAAGTTCCTTTTGCAAGCAGGTATCTCTCCAGCAGAGGGCTTTATTGGTATGATTATCCTAAAACTTCTTGCAGTCTCTTCAGCCATAATACACTGGGATTTTGTAAGACAAGAAAACCACCAGAGTTTTGTTCTTGCTTAGCTTTGAAAGGTACTTCAAATAAATGTGTTATTAAGGTCAGAACAATCTCTAATAATATAATTTTTCAGTTTAAATGAAGACGTTGATTTCCATGATAACTTTATCACATATGTATATGAACATGTTCACAGAGCACACTCTTACAGATTATCTGTACAGAATGGTACAGATAGCTGATATTCTAAAAAGCACAATCTCAGCTGTTCTGTGTCTAAAGCAAGGATTTAAAGAGATGATTTAAACATTAGTAAACTTTTTGAAATTCTTTTTCTTTATAAAAAAAATGGAGAGGGATTTTTTTTTACATGGGTAGATGGTGATACGGCAGACGTTTAGTTTAGGTGGTAAGAAGAAATTCTTTACTTGGAGGGTAGTGAGATCTGGAACAGGTTACGCAGAAAAGTTGTGGATGCCCCATTCCTGGAGGAGTTCAAGGATAGATTGGATAGGGCCCTAAGCAACCTGGTCTAGTGGGTGGTATTTCTGCCCATGGTGCAGTTGGGGGAGTTGGAACAAGATGATCTTTAAGGTCTATTTCAACACAAGTCTTTTTTTTTTATGGTTCTATGTTGTATTGCAAAGGGAGCTAAACTGAGAAAATTTCCTTATGAAGCTTATGTTTGCTTCTTGTAACCTTTTCTTAAAATTTCAAAATGAAAGTATGTTTTCTTTCAGAGGTCTATAAGATTGGATGGAACTCCATTCCTCTCCTCTCTGCATATCTGTACACTCAGGCTCTGTTAGAAGGAAAAATTTGTCCACCAAAGTTCAATACTGGGTCCAGTGTCATTTAGTTTATTCATCAATGACTTGGATGAAGAAGCAGAGGCCTCCTCAGTAAGTTCACTGACAACACAAAGCTGGGAGGAGTCCCTGATACCCCAGAGGGCTGTGCAGCCCTTCAGAAGGACATTGAAAAGCTGGAGGGAGAGATGGGCAGAGAACTGTCTGAAACTCAACAGAGGCAAATGCAGGGTCCTGCACATGGGGAGTACTACACAAAAATGAGGAAGAACTTTGTTACTGTGCAGGTGACTGAGCACTGTAACAGATTGCCCAGAGAGGTTGTGGAGTCTCCCTCACTGGAGATATTCAAGAACCATCTGGGCACAATCCTGTGCCATGTGCTTTAGGATGACCCTGCTTGAGCAGGGACGTTGGCCCAGATGACCCTCCGTGGCCCCTTCCAACCTGACCCATTCTGTAATTGATGCCCCAACTTCTATTCTAACCCCCACAGTGATAAGAGAGGAGATAGGCAGGAAGGGGCGGAAGACTTGACAGTATATCAGCTACTATTCCTGAGTCAGGGAGGTGAAAGGATGAAGCCTACACCTAAGAAAGGATTTGTTCACTACAGGACTCAGGATGCTTCCCTGTGTGAGCAGAAAAAAAATGCATCTGAATAGTATATAATTTATGTTGGCATTCTAGCACCATCCCAATATATATTTCCTTATTTGTGCTAGCTTCCGGACTTAGACCATGGCTGTGAGATGTATTTCCTGTAGCATTTTCTTACTATTTTTACAATTTTGGATTAATTGCAAGCGTTTATTTGTCTGTATGGATCACATAAGTCTCAAAAGACTGATGCTGCTACATTTTAAACAGAGCACTATATTGTACTTCCCATAGTTTTATTAATTACTGTGCTTTCACTTTCAGTTTATGTTGTTTCTGAACAAGTGCAAGGTTCAGAGTGTGGCCTATGCTTAATAACTTCAAAGAGCTGCCTCTAGAAAATTCAGTGAGTAAAAAATCTAAGTTAATGAAATGCATAAATAGTAAATGATAAGGTGATGCATGAGAAAACTGAGGAGTGCAGAATAGATCTAATCATGGAGATACTAAATGCTTTCAGAGAAGTGCCCAATATTCAATAGTGCTTATCTTGGCTGAAATTCAGTCTTTGATACCTTTTACAATAATATGATCGATCAGTGCTTGTAAGCCTTCAAGAAGTCTATTGAAGAGGCTTTGTCCTCTTGATCGGTGCTTTTTACTTTTGGCTATTCAGTATATTGTGTGAAGGATACAAAGTCAAACTAACAGGAACTTCTGAAAGAAACACACAGATCCACTTTGCTTGGGGGAAACATCAATTCAAACTGGAAACAAAGATGAACGAAAATTTTAACAGAAATTTACAAACTTCATTATTATTTAAAAAACAAAATATAGTATGTGTGTCATGTACATAGTGGTAACGTTAAATGATAACGGTAGTGGTAAATGTCAAATATTTAACGTTTAACATCCTCTTTCATACCACATATATATAGAATCATAGAATCAGAGAATGGCCTGGGTTGGAAGGACCCGCAAACATTTGCAATCCCCTGTCACAGGCAGGGACACCTTTCATTAGACCAGATTGCTCAGAGCTCCATCCAACCTGGCCTTAAACATTTCTGAGGATGAGTCATCCACGACATCTCCAGGCAACCTGTTTCAGTGCCTCATGACTCTCTCAGTAAAGAATTTTTTTCCTAATATCTAATTTAAACCTACCCTCTTTCAGTTTAAATCCTTTCCTCCTTGTTCTGTCACTACATGCTCTTGTAAAAAGCCCGCGCTAGCTTTCTTGTAGGCTCCCTTCAGGAACTGGAAGGCCACAATTAGGTCACCCCAAAGCCTTCTCTTTTCCAGGCCAAACAATCCCAGCTCTCTCAGCCTTTCTTGATAGGAGAGGTGCTCTATCCCTCTGATCTACTTAGTAGGCTCCTCTGGACTCAGTCCAACAGCTCCATGTCCTTCCTGTGCTGGGGACCCCAGAGCTGTAAGCAGCACTGCAGGTGGGGTCTCACAAGAGTGGAATAGAGGGGAAGAATCACCATGCCACGCGATTTCAAAGTTATTATACATAAAATAAATAGTGACAGTAAATAGTGACATTGAAGAACCATTGACATCTGAACTACCTCCAGTTTATGCCGTTATATTTTAATGTAACATTTTCAATGCCCGCATTTTCAAAAATAAAACTCAGGTGTCGCTACTGAGCAGAGTCCCAGTGAGAAAGGACACGGACGGTTTTATGTAGATAAAAAACTGACACTTTATTATTTTACAGATGCACTTGTATACCTTAGCACGCTGGACTGACATAAGGTTATTGGTTAACTGACCAGCCACCCCTCAGATGGATTGGCTGGACCCAGTAACTCTTACCTCATGTATTTTCTTCCTTGGTATCATAACAATACCATAGTTTACAATTTCTCTGAACTGTTTTCCCACAGCGTCCGTGAGAAAGCAAAGCTTTCACACAGATGCCTGTCAGAAAACTAAAATCTCCCTGCACCCAGGCCTGTAACATCCACACTCAGGAGCTCTGAATTGAAGACTATATATATTTTCTCAACACCATGAAAACTTTTTGTGTATCAAGTCTTGTGCCCACGTATTAATAGCAATGTACAGAAGTCATTAGTCATCATTTGCTTCAGGAAATAAATTTATTTTTCCATGTAAAGGCACATTATTTTTTTACTTCCAGTGATAAGGCTTAATATAATAATTTAAAACATATATCCTAAACTCTGTTTATGCAGTATATAGTACTGGAAATGTGGATTATTAATTTATTTTTCCAGATAAATGCTTATTTTGCAACAAAGTCATTTATAAAAATATGCTTATATATGTGCGTGTATAAATATACATAGTCTTGTCAGTGCCAGTTTTTATCATGGGATTTTACTGTAGGAATCATGAGAAAAGGAAATGTCTGAAATAATATACCAAAAGCAAGTGCAGGATTCCTCCACTCCCTGCCAGCTATTGTTGGTCTCCTATTTGAAGGATAGATGCAGCTTGGAGAGGATTTTCTTTATTGTTTTGAAGCAGTTGGCTCTGAGTCTAAAGAAAACATCATGCTGAGCTACCAGGAGCTGCATTCATTCTCATTTGAAAGCAGGTCATGCATTCATCTTTTCTCTCAATTTCTGAATAATCTCAGCAATATGCGCCACACATGCTGCCTCAGCCCTCTGAAAGGACTCATGTTGGTAGCATCCCTTAGCACACTTATTAGTGGTCTGGGCTTTTCTTACTTCAGATTCTAAGTTTCCACAATGAGGCAATTGCGAAGTCTGCCTATGTCATTAACTGATTTTTTTTTTTTCTGGTAGAAATACTCAGCGTTTCCCTCAAAAAAAAGTGAAAAATAGTATAATCACTGCAAATTCTGTTATTCAGAAGGTATCCACAGATTTGAAGCAAAACCAAATGAACTGTCAGCATAATACTGCGAACAACAGATTTAACAGTGTATTTTCATCTTCAACAGGAGTTTCATTACTGAGAACTCAATCTGGGAAGCTATTTAGATCCTATCCCCAAAGGTGTCTATTGTTCTGTATCAGTCAGTGACATACTCAAATTAGCACCCAAAAAGCTCTCAAAATTAGGAAGCATTGATTTTTACTTTTAGGTCTTTTGTTTCTGTACTGTACATCAACAAAAGAGGATTAACAGCAGCAAATGGTAATTTAGCTACATATGTCTAGTATATTGTACTCTATTCACACAGCTCTAAAGAATAAATTCAGGGAAGACAATGCAAATTGGAGGCCACTAAAACATCACAAAGACTACTCCATTTGTCCCAATTTGATTGTATATCAATTACAATGGTGATCATCAGCTAAGGTGGTATGATGCTGTTATTTGGTCTCTTCTACTGATAGCAGCTCACAGTAGGTGTGGCTGTGCTTGTGACTGAGCTACAAGACAAAGCTCATGTTACTGATTTTACCACTCTATCCAAATAAAGTGTCTATTCAAATATTTAGAGATGATCCAGCTGGATCTTATAGTGTGGGAAACTAACCTTTTCTAGGTTTTACAACCTCTGCAATGTTAAAACACACTAGCTGCTGGAGGCAGCCTGGAGAACACACAGGAGAAGGACAAGAAGGAGACAGCAAGACTAAACAACTGCTTCTGGAAGACGTGCCTTGGAGCAGCCTCTTTCCAAACACATCTATAAAATATTTCATTAAATAAGTGTCAGACAACAAACAAAACAAGCAAACAAAATCAACAGAAACAAACAGCAAAAACAAAATCACAAACCAAAGCAAAACCACCCAAAAAAACTGGCAAAATAAGCAGTGGCTGCCAGACTTCAGAACAACACAATGGATTCTTTTATGGGAACTTACAGGGAGTATTACCCATGAATCCAAAGAAAATAGTACTGATGGAATTCACTTTTCCATTAAGAGGCAGACTACCATGATCATTTGGATTGCCTTCATTTGCTGTTCACTAACCTATAGGACAAGAGTAGATGAACTGGGCAGCTGCTATAAGAGCATAATTTATATGCTGGTGTGTACAGGATATTGCTACCATGTGTTACAAAGATTGTCAATTTTTTAAAAGTGTGTACTTGAAGTTTCCTGAATGTTTCAGTTTAAATGAAGGAATCAGCAATGAAAATAGGTACTTCTCTATTTTGCTGACATCAGTGGTCAGCCACCCACAATAAATTAAGAAAAAGAAAGGTAATTTGTGAGGAAAATATATTGGCTCTTTTAGTACTTATAACAACATAGACATTTAAAGGTGTCAGTGGCCTTGGGTGATTTATTAGCTGGAAAAAGATTAATATTATGTTTACCTTTAAGAAGAAAAAGTGGAAAGGAAGACTGCACACTATAGGCTAATCATCTTTATCTCTGTCCCTGGAAAGGTCATAGGCAAGGTTTCTTGGAACCCATTTCCAAACATATAAAGGACAGAAAGTTAATCAGGGACATTTAACAAGTAATTATGAGCTTCTCAGCCACTCCTCCTTGGACTTACTCTCTAGACCCTTTATCCACTTCTTTGAATATGTTCCAACACCTCAATGTCCTTTTTGTCATCAGGGGCCCAAACCTGAACACAGAATTCAGTGTGCAACCTCACCAGAGCTAAGTACATGGCAGTGACCCCTTCGCTAATCCTGCTGGCCGTGCTACTTCTGATACAAGTCAGGATGTCATTGGCCTTCTTGGCCACCTGGATACGCTGCTGGCTCACGTTCAACCAGCTGCCAACCGGCACCTCCAGGTCCTTTTTCGCCGGGCAATTGATTCCCCTAACAACTGTTCTTACTGTTAAAGACGGAGGCAAAAAAGGCATTAAGTGCCTCAGCTTTGTGCTCCTCTGTTTTCACCGTTTCACTGTTTCCCCCCTTGCATCCAAGGAAGATTCTCCTCATCCCTCCTTTTGTTGCTAATGTATTTAAAGAAACATTTGGTTTTTTATGCCTCTAGGTAGATTAAGTTTTACTTAAGATTTGGTGCTTCCAATTTTACACCTGCATAACGTCGCAACATAGAAAATCACAGAATGGTTTGGGTTGGAGGGGGACCTTGAAGATCATTTATTTCCAACCCCCCTGCGATGGACAGGGACACCTTCAACTAGACCAGGTAGACTACATCCTTGTAGTCTTCCTGAATTGCCTGCCCCTACTTTGAAAGGCCACAAAAGGTCACAAACTCTCCTTCTTTTTCCCAAGTTCCAACCACAGCTCTCTGTTGATCCAGTGTAGTCCTCACCCCCAGCAAGTCTTCCAGCACATGCACAGTATGAGATGGTCTATCCATTTGATTATGAAAAAAAAAAGTAAGTTTGCCTTTCTTCAAAACAGGTGAAAATAATAATATTCGTTACCAGTATTGGCATATCATAGAATTTGTTCCACTGTCTGATTTTCCCAACTATCTAATTTTTATTTTGTCATTCAACCAGATTGTACCAGAAAAATTCTCAACAGTGCCTAATGTACCATGTCTGGTAGCCTTCCCATTGGAGAGAATTTCAGGAAACAAGTCTGTAGATTGCTGGGACTACTCACCAATAAGCTATAAATTTAATTTCTCAGTTCAAACTGTTTTTATTTGCCAAACCTGGCAAGACCTAGAGTGAAAAACAGATGCTTCTCATTTTTTCCCCCGTGCCTGCAGCTTCTCTAGAGAATATATTACAATGATACAACTAAGGCATTTCACAAGCTTTATAGCATACTGGTTTTTTAAAAGTTTACCATTCTGAGCTAACTTCAGTGCTTGCGTTGCCAATGTAATGCCTAGAGTGCCACCCTAATTTCTTAATCTAGCTAGCTGCAGATACTTAAAATTGTTGAGAGATGTATGAAGCATAATACAGAATAAATGTTGTTACCAGCATGCAAGTAAAAGTGGGATACAAAATTGGCTTGCACCTTACAATTGAACCTTTAACCTTTTCTAAACCTTGCATCAAACATCACTAAACAGATGGAAGGAATGAAAATAGGAGACACCTGTTTGCTGAGGAAGAAAATAATCAAACCTAGTCAAAGAATTGCTGATGACTGCAGTCTCTTCAGTCTTTTTTGGCTGTTTGCACTTTTTTTCTTTTTCTTTTTTTTTGTTTTTTAGTTTTTATTACCCTTTCCAAATCAGTTTAATACTTAGAATTAAAAAAAACATTCCAACAGACTGATGGCACTGAAGAATTATGTTTTCTGCTCCTTACTTTCATAGCTTTGCAATTAACTAAGTTCTCTTGTACCTCTACATTTACTTGGAAAGCAAAGATGGCCAAGTCTGTTTCTTGAAGTCTTTCTGTTCTCTTTATTTATTATTTGAGAGAAAACAGCAATTATATTTCTTATTCTAAGGCCATCACAAGAAGATTGTTGATGAGAAATGAGAAAAATAATAGGAATACTTAGTAGGAACCAAAGTACCTGGTGTCTGAATTACACATTCTGTAATGCTCACTGAGAAGACAGAGCACCTGCAATCATGCAGGAAACTCTTTCAGGGACACCTATCCAGAATGACTAATACTTGTTTTGGATAAACTGAGTTCTGGAAGAAATCAAAACAGGGAGACATGTAAAGCAATATGCATTACATACACACCACTGTTAGAGATCACACCTACAACAGATGAACAATTTTTAATGGTAGACATGTGAAGGAAATATTGGAAAGGTGTTGAAATGTTATGGATACAGAAATATCCATATTTAATGTAAAAATATTTTAAAATAACCTTTGGGAAAGATCTTGAACTTATGCTTCACGGCACTCACTGCCTCCAGCCAGTTAAACTGAGGTCTATACGTGGTGGTAAATGAAGAGTTGGGGAGAAATATATTTTTCTACTGAATTCCTCAGGCATTCCTCTGAAGTCTGGTTACAGTACAAGATTGGATGGACAACAAAATGAGGCTGAAGTCTGACACTAAATGGGAGTTCCTATGTTCCATTTTCTCTCCCCCAGTTCTCTAATATAATAATGAGTACAAAGAACTATGTTTAAATATTAGACAGAAAGTTATTGAAAATTATATCAAAAATGAAAATAAAAGTTTAATTTCAATGCTCAAACCCTGAGGAAGATTATTTCACAAGAGTTGTTTGTCTTGTTTCTAGCATTAGTGCTTCCTAAGATAAGGTACTTCAGCATGAAGTAATTAATGTGTACACAGTTGGAGAAAAAAATAAGTCTATAGCTGGTACTATCGGGTACTATATACTACATTATCTTCTGAAGGGAAAATGCTATTCTCCTGGGTTGAGCTCCTGGGAAAAGCACCTAATTCACCAGTGCAGATGAATAGAAACTGGGCGAACACTGATCTTTAGCTGTGTCCTACATAACTGAAATTGAGATTTTCAGCATGAAGTCTTCAGGAAATAGCAAAGCATTTCAGGTAAACCCACATAAAGAAAGAATATGTAATTCCAGTTACATTAATATACAAAATTTATGACACTTTAGAGAAATTGCAATAGAATTAAATTGTGAGTAACATTCAGGCATAGAACACAACGCCTTATATGTGTATTTTTAAATTTGATTAAATATAAATAGTATTTGTAGTTACTAAATGGTTTTATGGTAAAAAGTATCCTTCCAGTATTACTACTCAGCCAGATAGACCTATTTATACTTATTTATAAATACAGAGTCAATTTCTAAGGTTGTAACTAATCACATTCATGCATACTGGCATATACATGTACTTGTAAAAAATTGTATGGCTCCCCTGGAGACTAATTCTGAAATGTCCATTTTCAATGCAGAACTTGGAAAAAACCATTTTTTTTATTATTATTATGGGCATCAAAAATGACCAAGTTATGCTTTTTTCCCTTTCTTTTTCCCTTTCTTTTTCCCTTTTTTTTCCCTTGTCTATGCCCTTGCCCGCCTCTAAAAAGTATCTATCTCTACATCTGAAAGACAATGTAAGCTTGCTCTTTAAAAAATTTTTTTTTAAAAAGCTCTAATTTTTTTTAGATCTACTTCATTTTCTCACCTTTTCAAATGCAGGATACATACAGCAAAACTAAATAGTCCTAAGCTACCCTGTAACTTTTTCAATAAATGCCCTTTAAAAAACAAAACCCAGTAAATCAATCCATCAAATAAAACCTGAGGAAATTCTGTTGTTTTAAGCAATAACCTGAAATAGACTGTCTTTCAAATTCTTTATGCTACCAAGGTCAATGGACAAGTGAATGCAGTTTAGAAAAAGCCTCTTTTATACAGACAAGTTGAAACACTAGTACTTCTATCTTGGTCTTAAAATAAGGAGTAATATTTTCCATTGCTTTTTTATATTTTCATTATAAAAAGTGAGCATATCCATTTAATTATTCAAAAATACCCTCAAGGAGTCTAGTAAATTGTTGTCTTGTAGCCTGAGTTAGGAGATTTCATATGAAGCACAGCCCTTTTTTTCAAATTGAGGGCTGTCACTCAAAATACAAGGTAGTAAATTTCTTATTTTTGGAAAATGCCAGTAGGTTTGAACTCTGCAAAACAGTAAATAAGGGATTTTAAACATTAACATAACAAACATCTTCAACTGGCACTTTATATGACTTGTTAATTTAATACAACCAAATACAATAATCTTATTTTTAAATTATGTAAATTCTGTGATAGGTTTCTTGCTGCTTTTGTAAAGAGTCACTATAAAATGCTAAGTCAGTTCACTCTCAGAAGTATACTTGTCATTTGTGTACATGTGCTTGGAAGATAAATTTTAGAAAAAAAGTAATGCCAAAAATATGACAAAGTTGGGAAGATTAACAGCAAAAATATCAAAATTCATATATCTTTGAACCACTTGTGTAATATGCTTTAGTATTTCACACGGTATGCTGAATAAATAAGCAGCATATTATATCTTAAAGCTCTGTGAAATTTTAAATCTTTTTCTAGGTCTTGGATTTTACTTAGGCATTCATGTTTTGGGTAATGTTGAATTAAATATTCTCTGTGTATGACTAGAAAAAACCAAAATGTTCTGTTACAGGTAGATTCCCACCTGTTCAGTCCCTGCATCTTGTATAATGAGGATGTGAATGTGATTCCCACTAGCTATTTTTATTTGGCTTCTGTATCATAAAGTCACGAAACAACTTAGCTATAAAAACAAAACCAAAACTCCAAAACAATATATAGATAGAGTAGAGGCATCCTGTGCCTTTTCAGGCAATGAATTTTTAAAAGGTTTGCTTAAAAAAGAGAATATAACAATTGGCAATAGCTATTCAGTTGCAAGATTTAAAATGGTTTTATTCTGGGACTGGGCAGATGGGTGATTTGTATTAGATTTGTGTTTTGCTTTTGGGTGTGTTTTTTTTTCCTGCTAGATTTTAGTGCCTCATTTCCAGACACTGCTGTCTACATTTTTGTAGACAATGCTAATTCTCTAGCAGATTGCACTTTACTGTTGAATTTTAGAACAGTAAAGCGATAAGGAGAGTAGGTAATTTTAACTAGATGGAGTGCTGCCATAGAAAATATCTCTAGTAAAGGGTGAAAAAAGATAAAGCATGGATTTATTAAAATAAAAAAAAATATATAGCCATATTTGGGATATTTTTCTTAATGCCTTGCCTTTCTTCATGCTCCACTTTTACAGCTTCTAACCATTTTCAATTTTCCGTATTTCCCTTTTGTTATTAAATTAGCTAAATATCACAGTGAGTGTTTAAAATTGTTTGATATGTTTGAATATCAAAACATATAATCCACTTGAGTGACAGAACAATAATTTTTCTATACCTTTTCCCAGAAGATCTAGGAGACAGGTATTCCATCATCCATACTGTATACATTAAACATCTTTAGATACATTATTTGCTTGGTTTACATTATTTATTCCAAATCCTGTGATCTTTACCTTCTGGTTAATTTGCTAATACAGGCACAACTCCTCTAAAATGGATCTGTTGCCTGTTTATGACTATGATAGATTAGCCTTACCTTTCGTGCAACATCATACAAAAAGAGAAATATATCAATTTGATATTCTTCTCTAAAATATGTCTAAAAATATTTCTAAAATAATTCAGAAAAATATTCAATAATTCACTTGGAGAACTACTGTTTTTTTAAGTTTTATGTTAACCTTCTTATGATTACAATTCTGTTTATAGTTGAATGTACAGAGATATGTTAAGACTAACAGTTAGCAAATGCAGTTTATTAAGTGAATTGTTTATAGTAGCAGCTAGCAAATAAAGACTATGATGGACTTGTTCCTTATTCCCTTATAAGCTTGTCACATAGGTAAGAAAAATACAGGACATGATGTGCATTCTTATTATACTATTTCATTTGATAATGTTACAGCTAGTATTTCTCATATGAAGATGCAAGGATATGTCATCATAAAATGGTATAACTAATTAGAAATTGTCATTAACATAATTACCTATTCTTATTGATCTGACAGTAAGAATGAGATTTTGATTAAATAAAAAAGCGTGATGTAATGAAAAATCATGCATATTTATATTTATATGCCTATATATATAATAATGACACATACAGTAGTATAGACACAAATAGCATGCCAACTTTATCTAACTATTCTCCATGGAAACTACATTTTATTGATCAGCCAACTTAAGAGTAATACTGAAGCACCTATGTTCCCTTTCCTCACAGCATCAGTGAAAATTTAGTTGCTGTTTTTAGTGGGAGTGTCATGGGGTGACTATCAGAGTACGTTCATTTTGGATATTCCTCTGAATTTGTCTCAAGCTGGGACAGGGAAGAATAGAGAAGGAGAAAGGAAACATGACATTGTATATATCACAGACTGGCCCATAGCCTGGATGCTGTGTGTACTTCTTGTCCCTTTGTGATAGGAATGGGAAAGTAGGAATTAAAAAGCCTTGAAAAAGGGCAACAAGGATGACTAAAAGATTATGATGGCTTCTGAAGGAGGAAGGACTGGGAAAACATGGAACCTTTACCCTAGAAATGATAGAAACGAAGGGGCATGGGGCAATGTGGCAGTGGCCCACAAAAACAAGGAAAGTTTGGCTTGGAATCATCTTTTCGTTTTCCTTTTCTACAGTAGGCATGGGAAAAAGCTGCCAGCAGCAGTGGTTAAAATTTTTAAAAAGGGAGATATTTTTCTGTGCAACAGGTGAGACCTGTGGGTCTGTTTGTTGTACCATATTGGCACAGAACAGCTGATATGGGCAGGGATCTATGGAGATTGCCTAGTCAAAGTCCCCTCCTCAGAGGAAAAGTCTATATCTGTACAAGGGAAGATGGTGTAAGTAAGACTCGCTGCCTTCTACTGAATGAATCAAAACAGGCTCAGGAAAACCCTCATTTGAGAGAACATGGGAGAATACTGGAGGACAAATAACGTGTGCACTTTTCATACTTTTTCCTGGCAATCCTCTTAGGGCCACTGCTGGAAATAGCATACAGGGTTTTATGGCTCTTGGCTTGAATCCATACATACTTTCTATTGTTTTCATGTAACTTAATACATATGCACAATGCAAACACTAAAACATTCATGCTTCACTAAGTGTAAAGAACTAGGCAGTCAATTATGAAACCAGCAGAATCCATCTTGTTATCTGCATATAAATGGAGGGGCTTCCGTTTTCATAGGTGAAACACACTGTACTGCATACATATTTACAGCTCATACAAACGTGAGAACCTACTGTTTTATGGCTTGCCAATTTTAAGAGATTCTAAGGGTCCAATGAAGTTGTTTCTTCCATATAATAAAATGACTCACTTACTACATTTATTTCAGTGCTCTGAGGAACTTAGATGCATAGCTCGGTGTAATGTGTACTCTGCAGCTTTGGTCAGGCCTTGCAAGCTGTCTATCACCATCTAAATGAAATGAAACTTTTCAATTAGCAATCTTCCAGCAGAAGCATGCTTTTTCTGTTACCCAGCATATAAGACCTGAGTGAGCCTCAAAACAAATACTTTACCATTAAGTCACTTTTTGAGTTCATGTGTAATGTTCCCCATGTTAAGCCTTTTGAAGTACAGGAGAACCTTTTGTATATTGCCTGGAGACCCAGCTGACATGAACAACTTCAAAGAATAGTTCTATTTCCTTTGGGGTAAAGGACAAATGTACAGTACCAATAAATTACATTTCTGTTTAAAAACACTACCAAACCCTAAACAAGTTTGACTCTTCAAAATAATTTTTTTGATAGATTTGCATAGATTGCCCTACAAGACTTCAATTCTAGGGTCCCCCCACAACTATTTGCTTCATACTAGTAGCATATCGTTTACCTTTTACATGTTCTAAGACAAACAATTCTACATTACCATTTCTTTTCTTATATGCTGTCTGCATACCTCAGTGACAGAGTAATATATCTTCCAGACTCCAGTTTTGTGCTCGTACAGCATCTCCATGCTTGAATTGTTTTAATCCCTTTCCTAGATCCCTGCAGAGGTCCTAGCTAATTATGAGGCCTGCTGCTCCTTTCTCAAACAGATCAAGAAAATTAGAACACAAGGGTGCTGGAAACAAAATGCTCTAAAATATAACCTTTGCTTCCTTATCAGTAGAATAAAAGAATAGATAGGTAGATATCATAATGAATGTTTAAAAACAATCACAGTTTATTTGGGGGAAATGTAGAATAACATATTCCTATTTTAGATTTTTTTCTGACTACGATCTCATGAGCTGAAAGGAAAAAACTTGGCATTTTTTTTATCAGTAATTCTGTTGAGCAAATATTCACTCTTACCTGTCTTGAGTATTAAATAATCTCGTAAAGATGCTGCCAAAAAAGCTTCAGTTCTGAAACAAATTATATAGTCGAATATAATCCAAAAAGTGGATTCTAAAAGCACCAGTCTTCCTTTGTGAATCAAAAGATAGGACCAAACTTACTTGTGATCCTACACACCTCTCAGACCCACAAACTTCAAACAATAAATACATTTAAATTATGAAAAAAATTGAAAAAGACAGAATGACATCAAAACTTTCCTCTGTTTTCCCTAAAAAAACCCGATTGCAAAGCCCATATGTGATACGAAGTGCAGATAAAGTACAATGAAGCTACAATATTCAAGAACCTGATCTAAGGCAAGACCTGTCATAGGACTGTTGACATCATTTTCACCTGATCAGACTGAAAGCACTACACAGATAACCCTTCCAAGACACTATATCTTCTGAACCTAGTCAGCAGGAAGTACCTGAAATGCACATTTGAAAAAGGCCAGTGCAAGAATGAGTGGGGAAGGAGGAATATTTTTTATTATTATCATGCTTACATTTTGAAATCCCAAGCCAAACATACTGAATGGTCAGGGACCAAAAAATGTGAAAGTGGGGATGAGCCAACTGTGGATTAAATACAATAAGAAATTTCAGAGTATTTTGTGTAAACAGTTTATTTTCCTCTGAACACTTGGAACATACCATGAAAAGGCTTTGGAATTCCTATTACATATTCATTATATCAATCATATGTATATTGGATTGAATTGTCTTCTGAAAGGCCCCCTGAGCCCAATGTTATCTTTATTATTAATTTGCTGATTCATATAGTGTTTATTGTTGTGGCAGCCAGCACCTTTAATTAAGAAGACTGAAATACAAAGGAAGGTAGGTGGGCATCCTTTTAGATGGTAATCTGCTTCCTGAAGCACTGATTCAGTGGCAATCTGCCCAGGATAGAATTGAATTACAACTCCCAGCATCCCTCTCATTTCCAATGAGTTGTTTTATTTTTAAACCAAGAGTTTGAAGACAGAAAGATATTTCAGATAACACACAATTCAAGGACTATCCCAAAGGGTATTTTTCATGTTCATTTCAGGAAGAAGCCTGTAGGGTTGTTCATGTAATTGATTCACACATAATTCAAGGAAAGTTGAACTGTTCATTGTACTACTGAGTAAAATATCACATACATCATAGCTGAAGCTGGCAGTGGTGCTCACAGTTAAGGCAGCTTGACACTTGTCCATTACTACACCATTTTAACTACTTCCTACTTCCTAATCTACCAGCCACAAAATTGAAACATCCCAAGACACATCCCCAAAACAAGAAGACTCTAAGCAATACTGGATTAATGTCTTTTTGCTGCCCATTCCACAGTGTGTAACAGGCATTAAGATTCATTATTTATTTGAATGTTTGTGGTGTTTTGCTAGAGTAGGAGATATTTCTCTCTTCCTTTTCTTTTCAATTCCACTTTTCCATCCTCCATATAACTCCTATCCTCCAGTCTGCACATGAGCATTGTTCAGACTGCTTAAAACATGTGGACAGAAGGGTACAAAAGGAGTAGGCTTTACATTGAAACATTCACAGTACAGGAGAAAACCTGACTTTATGATCTTTTTATCTCTCTTACTTCTACTTGTACACATTACTTGGAATGATAGCACCTGCTGAAGGATACGACAGGGAGTTATGTCTTTTTTCTGAAGCATATCAATATAGGAAAGGAAATCAGCTGAAAAAAGTCCTTTCCCTGGACCCCATCAGAAGAAACTTGTATCGAGTATGTCACTCCTTTTTGCAGGATCATAACGATACCTTACATCAACCTACCTTACTGCAGTCTTACAACACTCCTGAAAACCTTTGTAATCTTGGCAACACTAAAAATTCTGATTATAATTGCTTTCAAATTCCCTGACTCTGCTTCCATGGTGTCCTCCTGATGGTCAATGCTGGGCTCAGAAGCAAGTGCCAGGTAAATACCCTTGCAATGTTTGGCATAAGCTCCCAAGCAGAAAAGGGGAGAAATATAAGCAAATCCATTTAATTCAGAGGATTCATCTGTGAAAAAGATAGGATGCTGTAGTACCTAAAGCTTGAAAAAAGGAGTCTACAGTGAACATAAGCCAGGAAAGAAGAAATAGGAGAATGCAGAGGATTGAATTTTCAAACTGGTGATCAAACAACAATGAGCAAAACAAATTATCAGACATCTGAGTCACAACAGAAGTGTTTGTGCAGGTAGTAGCCCACTGCAGAGTTAAAAGAGTGTGAATTACTTTAGCGTGTATTGAAAGGTTTGAGCTAAACCATAATATATTTGAGTCGTCGTGAGATGAACACTATTTAATATCTTCATCAGTGACATATATAGTGGGATCAAGGGCACCCTCAGCAAGTTTGCATATGACACCAAGCTGACTGCTGCAGTTGCTTCACTGGAGTAAAGTACCCAGAGGGACCTTGAACATAGGATTGTATAGGAGAAGATATTTATGTTTCCTTCTTAGGAATGCTTATAAAATGAGTGCTTAGTATTTAATATTTCTACAAATGTAGCAATTGAAAAGGGACTTAGATATTAAGATTTGACATAATAATGTACATAGTCTATAAAGTAGCCTAATTTTAAAGATTTATTGGAGGTATATAAACTATAAAATTACATGTATTTAGGCAGAAGTCTTTAACAGCTGGAGAATGATGATGACGGATCTTAGGAAGTTGCTTTAGATATATGTATGTGCACACATAGTATATAAATTACCTGTCATCTAAATTTGATTGCAAGATAATTTTCCCTTTGAGGACAAATCACATGAGTACATACATATCCGTAAACATAATAATTTTAAATATTTTAGGGTAGCTTTATGTTAGAAGTTTCCGCATACAATTCTGAAAAGCACTTGAAGATAACTTTTCAGATAGAAGGGTCTGATGTTAAGCAGTGAATGGTTTAAGATAACAATATTTTTGAGCATCAGATTGAGCACCACATCCATTTGAGTTCACAAAGTGCACATACTATCAGTACTGCCCTGAAATATGAACAAATCAATTTATATTAACTAAAGTAATTATATGACAGTATTTGTACTAACCTGCAATGAAAAGTTCTTCCAGGTCCATCAACACATACACCTCCATTGTAACACGGAACTGAGTTCAGTGTAGACTCACTGCAAACATCAACATCAACTTCACAAAACCTGCCAGTGTACCCACTCAGGCAAGTACAAACAAATGCGTTGATGGCATCTTGACAAGAACCTCCATTTATGCAGGGAGCAGATTCACATTCCTGAGAAGAGAAATAATAATAGTACATTGATTACACATCTTTAAAACATATTTCTTACTCATTCATCTCAACAGCAAGTGCAAGAGACTGAATCTGGAGATTAGAAAAAGTATTGGACATTTTTATTGTCTGATAAACAGAAGTCTCTAATTTGGCACAATTTTTTTGTTTATGTAGAGATCCTTTGATTACAACTCAACTTACTATACTTGTTCCTACTCATTAATCTTGCAGAGATGCAAATAGAGCTTCATATAAGCAGTCTTACAGCCAAAAGTATGCAATCCCACCCATGATTAAATTTTTAAAGCATGTTTTCAAGCCACAGTCTATACAATTATTTCTTGTAATTTTTTGCATTAGGGCTGACTGCTGTAAAAAAAAAAACCACATTAGTAAGGCAATTCTGGACAGAATAAAGAATTATATAAACAAATGCACACAAGCCTTTTATCAGTATTTCCTGATAAATGTTTTCTCATCATCAATTAATGCATAATATTGCAAACAGAAGCATGTAGAAATGATTATGTGTTCACATAATAACAATTTACTCCGATAAAGCTAATGTAAAAATAACCAAATTCAAGCTACGCAAATTAGCAGCAAGTTCACATTTCTCAAGAATTACAAGAGAGTTAGTGCAATAGCCAGTGCAAAAAATGTGGGTTTACCCTTGAGCACAGAAACCTAGTTTTTACCTGTATCCCAAAGGAGTTGTATTTTTCAGCTACAACCCAAATAGTCTAGCTAAATCCAGTATTCTAAATTTATTTTCACACTCCTGTAACTTTAGAAGGTTTAATTCTTTAAGGATATCCAAGGGCACTCACATTTCCTGCAGGTACCACAGTAGCTTTGACAGAATTTAAATGAAGATATCCATGGGGAATTGTGAGAAAACAACTTATTTTCCTATAAGCTCTCCATCTGGGTGTATATAGGATGATTTATTAGTGAGCATTACATAAGCTAATTGAATTATATATCCCACAGGAAGATGGAGATAGTCCTACAGACTGCCAAAAATCCTGTGTCTAGGTTCTAGAAGTAGTCTTCTGCTATATTAATTACATTTTTTGTTGGCAGACGGTAGTATTCTGTTTTTGTTTATAAAAAGATCTCAATTCTCAGTTCCAACTCCCTGACTTTTTTCTATTCCATTAACTTGTCTAGTCTTCTTAATTTGTATTCACTTGTATTCCACGCTACAAACCCAAAATTTATTTATTCTCATTAGCAGAATAAATTAAATATATATCAATTAATGGATCAAATATGATTTGAAAGTTAAAGTCCAAAAAATACCAATATCATCAAAGTAACTAAGGATAAAGCTCAGACAAATGTTCTCACTTTGATTCAATATATTATCACAGTTGTACCAAGTTGTGAACGATGCAAATCCCTTTTATTTTTTTTTGTGAAATCTGTTGTTCTTTTAAGATTTTACAGTAAGATAAATGCCAGACAGTTTGTAGGAAAGAAATCACACCTATCACTTTCCAGTATTTTCTGATGTGCTGCAGTTAAAAGTTCGTCATGAGACTCACAAAAAACCAGAGTACACTATTACCAGAGCCATGTTAGTCTGCACTGCTCTTAACTTATGTGAGAAAATTGTGTCAGTGAAAAGACAGAACTATGTTAAAAATGCCACAAATAACTTTATCCCAAAGTTCATGAGCTACCACACTACCACCAAATGCTGTAGTTTGTAGTTTAAAGAACAAGGACTTGAAATGACAAACTGAAGTTGCAAGACAATTGTTACCAAGTCTTGCCTATCTTAGATCCCCCAAGAGACCTATTTTACAGCATGACATTAGGGAATATGACTGCAGAAAATTCCCAACCACCCTGATTCTTTGAAGACAAGCTCACTGAAACACCAATGCTATTTTCACTTTGTCTTCTCTTACATAATGGGAGATTGAATCTTAACTATGACCGCTAACTAGACAAATCAGAGCAACAATTGCAACAATTGCAGGGACTCACAGTCCTAGAAACATTGTCTCTCTTCTTCAGTATAGTGGGACAGAAATATTTTCTTGATCACCTCAGGTGCCCTGTTCCGAACCTAATGAGATGTCTTTTAACCTTTTCTTGCTTAGAGGTGATCAGATAAATTATTCATAGGAAAATTGTCTCCAAATAACTAAGAAAAATGAAAACTACAAGAATAACATTCACGAACATGGGTCATTTTATCTTTTGCAAAACACAAATTTCTTGATACATAGGAGTGTCACAATTACGGACTTATTTATACTTAAATTTGTACCTTCTTATTTTCATGGGGTTTTTTCAATGTTTACTAAATCTGAAACTTTATTTGAATTTGAAAATGCATAATTTTTAATCTTCAGAGACAAAATCTTAATCTGATAGCAAAACTCTTAAGATTTTGTTCAAGTTCTACTAACAATTTGCTAGCAATAAGTGTTTAGGAACAAGAAAGAAAAAGAACCAAAGCCACATACACACACACAAAAAACCCCCAAAACCAAAAAATCAACCAAACAAAAAAAATTCCACCACAAAGTAAATAATACCAACATGAAAGTCCCCCCAAAAGGCACAAAATTACTTTCAGCTGTGTGCTGGAGTTCTCAGCAGAGTTATTCAATTTAGAAAGCAGAGAACCTGCTAAGACCTCCAGATCTCACTGAGCAGTCATAACACTGAGGTGTTTTGTGCCCCTCGCTGAGCCCGCGGCCAGTTCGGGGGCAATGTGTTTAGGAAGGGTATAAAACTGTGCAGAAAAGCATCAGAGACAGGAGTGAGGAAAAAAGTGTGAAAAAAAAACCCTTTGCAGGTGAAAAGGTCAGAGAAGAAAGAGAGGGAGGCAGTGGCCACCAGGGATCCCCGGGAAGGTCCTGGAGAAGACCATTGTGAAGCAGGTCGGCCCCTTCTAGCCCACAAAGGACCACACAGGAGCAGATATCCACACTGCCATGGGGGTGAACACCACACCACACCAGGGGGATGTGCCCCAAAGGAGGCTGCAGCCCATGGAGAGCCCATGCTTGACCATGCTCCTGGCAGGAACTGCAGCCTGTGGAGAGGAGCCTCTGCAGAAGAATGTTTTCTGTCAGGTTGGAAGGAAAGTCTTCTAGTTTTTCATTGACAATAAATTAAATTAATCTTCCCCAGGCTGAGTCTGTTTTTCTTGTGACAATGATCAGTGACCATGACCAATCTCCATGTCCTTATTTTGACCCACAAGCTTCTCTTCTTAATTCCTCCCTCTCGATAAGGAGGGGAAGTTCAGGAGTAGCTCTGTGGATGTCTGGCAGCCAGACAAAGGGAACTCACCACACCTGGGTATTCATAGGCTGTAAAACTTTCTTTTCTGTCCTATCAGAGCAAGTAACCTGTCCAAACAGAGCTATAATGCCTAGCTTTCCTGTGGCCATCATCACCCTTTTTCTTTTTCTGTTTCTGTTTTGTTTGTTTCATTCAAGAGCAGCTTCAGTCAAACCAGGGCTACAGCCACCCACAGCCAAGGAAATCAGGACAGAAAAGCAGCTCATAAGGCCTCATCTTCTCATCTTTTTCTTGTTCTGAAGGGGTTTGTTCCTTCCACTGTCACCAAAAAAAAACCCAAAAAACCCCCACCCTTATTGGCTTCAGTTGGGGTGCTCTGCTTATTCCTTAACCTTCCTCACATCTGTTAGAGATGCCCAGTACTCACACTTTACAGCATACTAATGCTCCCCTTCCCAGCTCATCTTTCAAAATGTGGATGGCTTTAATAAGCTCCAACATGAAGAAATGAAATGACTTAACAAAATAGAAGTTATGTAATTGTAATTATTTGTATAGAGTTTTTAGCAACTCTTTACAAGTCTGAAACACTTTATTCTCATTCAAGTATCTTTTGAGTTTTCTCATATCTGACCTCGTAGGAGTAAAGCAGGTGCGGTCCCTTTCAGTACACACTTCTTATTCTGAGTTTGGTATTTTTTTCTGTGCAGCATGAGCTTTCTCCATTTTGACCTAACAAGGAATCCTTTGAGTTTATGTGTTGTTAACAGGCAATGACCATGGAAAAGATTTAAAAATTATAATGGACAAACTATCAGCATGAACTCCCATTGGAATGCTACAGAAAAAATTGCTAATTCTACCCTTAAATCTTCAGAGAGGAGAACTATGACTTACACTATAATTTACTAAGACAGGTGATTATTTCTCTTTTTATGGTTAGTGGAAACTGAGACATTGTGCCGAGTTCTGGAATCTGTTTACTACAAAGGATGTCAAAAAATGTAGACTACAGCGTGATTTAAGTACTAGCTAAAATACGTCACAGTATGTTAAATCTAAGAAAAATAACACTTAACAGAATTTTTAGGATAGAATTTTTTTTCAAAAACATTATTACATCATATATATAATTTTCACATCGTACTGCTAAAAACATAATATATACAGGTTAAAAATTATTAGACAAATTTATGGAGTAAACATCTGCTTCTAGCTATTAAAAGCAATAATCAGTGTGAGTCCTTTGCTATAAGAAGTTCCAGAATTCTTGATGACTCTGTGAGTGTTCTCAGGTTTACGTAATCACCAAAAAAATTGACAGAGAGAGAGAGAGATAATGGCAGTGCACAGTTATTTTCACAAGAACTATTATAAATTAAGTACTTAACTCCCAGAGAAAGTCAGTACAAAAATAACTATCTGGATTCCCCAAATCCAGATATATCCAGCAAGAGATAAGGTTCAACTTGATTGCTGAGAGTCGGCCACTGTAAAACCTCCTTATATTTTCAAATAAAAGCTCAAGGCATCTCTAAAATATATGCTCTAGGAAAATAAAATTTAAATACAAGTATTCATTTCCATGGAGGTGTAAGTAAATGGCATATGCAGACTTCTGACTGAAGAACAGAATGGTGATTTTCTGGCTTTATTTTTACTAAACTATTTTTACAGTAAATAGAAGTCCTTATTGATTTTCCTAGCATAGCAAAGCAATTTAAAAATCAGGGCAAAAAAATGAAAGAATATTGAGATTTCTAGTTATGCAGCTCTTTTAAGGGTAGATTTTCTTAAAAATCCCTAGTTCAAACAATGTCATACAAGACCCACTACATTTATTAGAGCACAATAATTTATTCTTCTCTGTATTTCCTGTTCTCTGAATGTCATGGTAAATCTTGTTTGTTCTAGGAAGAAAATGACCGTCCCTTAAGAGAGTCCACCTGGCATGGCACAGTTCACTGGTTCTGCTGGCAGGGAATTGTTCGGAAATCTGGACTCTTAACAACTGACCGAGAAAGGCACTTTGCTCCAAGCATACTACTTCCATATCCCAATCTGTGGGTCCATACTGACATCTGTCTTTGGAAGTGAGGTTTGTCTGTCTAAGAAAGCCCAACCTTCTATATATCTCATTATATTATCTCCAAATTCACAACCCATAGCTTGAAATAATTATAAGGGAACACCTTTTGGCAAACTAATAAAAATAGTGAAAATCCACTATTTTTCCGAATAATGTTCAACACTGTTTCTTAAAACAAGATCTAGAAGTACATTTTGAAAGCTAAGATTTTTTTTTCTTTTCTGGCAGAAAGGACTATTTTCCATTAGTCCTCCTTGGAAATGCTGATTAGAAATCCAAAGTTATTTCTAACTACACTTTAAAATCTATTTCTGTGAAGGAGATTCGAGGCAAAAAAAATGTAAATATAGACTTATTTTTATTTAAGTGAAGTTTTGCTTCATATCAAAAAGGTAGTTACAAAGTGGAATGATTCTTAAGATAAGTCATGAAAATCCACTATGGGGATGGGGGGCAAGGGGACAAAAAAAAGGGATAAGAAAGGAATTTAAAGATATATATTGCACCACAAAAGAAAGATGCTTTCAAGAGGTATGCTTGCATTCATTTAATGATAGGACAACATTATTCTCAGGTCAAAATTGAAGTTTTTTTAATAAGCAAGAGCCATATGGCTAAGGGTTATAAAGAAGGCAGAAAGTAAAAAAGGCTGTAAATAAATGCTTTAGAAGCTAATTCAGATTTTAAGGCAAGGTTTTTTACATACAGAAGATAGTATGCATATGGTTTTAATGCACACTGAATCCAGATTTTGAAAAAATAATCTAATTTTACAGTGTGTATACTTTGGGTTAAATCTCAATACTGTTGATGACATATAAAAGTATGAGATTTATTTTGAGACCTTGAGATGAATGCTCCAGATGTATTTCTATTTGATATTTAAAAAAAAATAGAAATAAAGTGTATTTTTCTAATGAGTAAAATTATTACACTATTTTTTGCAGTTAATATAAACTGAATACTTTTTTTTAAATTATTAACTTTCTCAAACTTTTTGTTTTGGTAGATTAAATAGATATACAACATCTTGAGGAATGAACTGGGAAAACTTGTGTCCGTATTTCAGAATGTTGGTTTTATCCAACATATTTCAATTCAAAAGGAGTTCAAAATGATAAGAATATTTTGCCTTGAAATTTTGTATTATGAACACAAGGAGAAGAGAAAAAGTAATAAAAATAAAACTAATTTTGGGACAATGGTACAGAGCAGGAACATAGTGGATCAGACCAGTGCTCCATCTGACCCAGTATTCTGTCTACAGTAGTGGTGGGGGGAAAGCCCCTTTAGCAAAATCTATGTCCCATGCATCCTCCCTTCAGCAAGCAGAACTGTCTAATCAGACATGATAAACTGTATTTCCCTGACTGGTTCATTAATCATTCACTTATGGACCTGTTGTCTGTGACGTGCCTAATTTTTCTGAACCTACTAAGAGATGACCTGACTCTCCAGCCTTTTGGGGCAGCAAGGAATTCTAGGAATTCTCTGCTTCCTCTGGAAGGAAGTAGTTTGTTTTCTTCCAAATATTTCTCTGTTTATTTTTTTACCGTGTTCCCCCAGATTATTTCACTACAGAATTTGGGGAAGAGATTTTCCATTTATCTTCCACTGCAGTAGTTTTCTAAATCTTAATTACATTCCCTTCAGCTTCCCCCTCTTTACAGGGAATAGTTCCAACCCATTTAAATATATCCTTATGTCAACTTTTCAATTCACATAGTATTTGTCACTCTCTGTAGCTTCACTAACTCTACTTGTGTTCCTTAAGGCGCAGGGTCCAGAACTGTGCACAGTAATCAGTGCATGAGCCCACCTCAGTTATGTAGCAGGGAAATCACATCCTCTGTCTGGTTCCTCATACACTTCCTGATCATTCCCAGCAGGTTTTTTTGCTATGCTTTGCTGTGGCTGTAGATTGACACAATGACTTCAGAGAACTGTCAATGATTGTTCCAAATCTTCTTTCCTGAATTGTAACTGACAGTTGAATTCAGTTGTATGAGGCTATTTCTTCCTAGAATGTTACTTTACACTGAAGCTTATCTGCCACCTTTTCCCTCTTTCCATTTTGTGAGGTCCTCCTGGCATTTGTCAAATGCAAAGAACTCACTAAGCTTCTCTCAAACCCTGTTTGAGTGCACATTTTACACTCTCTACATCAAGCAATCCCACCAATTCCCTAGTTCCAGACTTTGATAGATGTGGAGAAATTTTTATAAGTTAGAGTGCCCTTTACAAGACACTTTCCAATTTTTGTTTTAGGTTTTTGGAGTTCCTGACAACATTTGAATTAATATGTTCTAAAAACTTTTTTGTTATTTCCATGTAGGCAAACTCTCCATTTGCTAAAATGCCATTTTTTCCCTTGTGACAGCCTTAAGTTTCCATCTTAAGCCACTCAGGGGCTTTGAACCACTTTGTGTTCTTCAGCTGTAGCACACATTTTACCTGAGCTGTTAACATTATTTGTTTAGTAGCCGTTAATATGCTTGTGGGCCTCACTTTTACGTAGTTTATTTTCCTGAAACTAAATATAATAATTTAATATTTCTGGGGTTTAGGATATACTCTGTTGTTTAGGATACATACTATGATATCTGTTGATAGGATTTTTTCACGTAAGAGATTAGAAATATACCTGTCAGTTGAATGTCCTCAGAGGACTTAGCACTTTGGGGGTGAAATTCCTCTTCAACATTCTTGTAGGTCTCATCCATTTCTTTACTTGTCCAATTTGTATTATCTATTTTTCCTATTACTTTCTATTTAAAAGACACCCTAATTCAGTCACTCTGACTTCAAATAAACCTCCTGTCTCATGGCCAGGAGGTCTCTGAAATATTACACACACCAAAATTGTCCTGTGGGTCTTTAATAACAGATATTGTGCTTTGCAGAATAAGGTGGATATCTCCGTCTCCTCCTGCTCTTAGATTTACCTATCTGCATCTTGTACATAAACCACATTATTTTTGGAAGTTAACATTTGTTTAGTTTCTTTCAGGAAATTACTTACTTTACCAAATGCTTTTAAAACTAGTTAGCAATAGGTAAAAAGACTCAGGAGTGTGAAAAAGTCTCAGAAAGGCATGAAGAACATCCGCCTTATCTGAGGGTCTTTGTACATCCACCAATGTTTGCCATACCCATGTCTTTTGTGCAATCTGGCTAGTCTCGATGAATAAAAACTTATTTGCTTGAAGTAGCCTCTGCATGTGCATAAGCTGTGGTGCCTTTGTGCAGAAAATTAGTTGATTTTCCTGATTTACCACTTGTTTCTATCTTTTATGAAAATAGAGAGAAAAGATCAGTAAAACCAGATAAAATAATACAACTCTAGGATGTAGTCTGATCACAGCTTTCTATACAAGACAAAGCACCAACAAGCTGAATATTCTCCTGTGTAAAGACTCAAAATGCTTTTTGCTTCCTTTTTGACAGGATGAGACAGTCTTAACTGAGCATGGAAGAAGCACATCTGTCAATCGTCCTATCTGCCATAGCAAAGAAAAAAAAGCCAAAAAGAGTTAGAAGCAATGTCTATTACTAACCATAATTGCTATTACTGCACATAATATTAATATATGTTTGTCAGAGAGAAAAGATCAATTTTCCATTATGTACGTTCATTTTACCATTTCAAAAATATGCAGATGTCAAAGGGAATCATGTGCATTGAAATTGATTCATATAGTGCATATATTTTTACTGTTACTCTTTTTTGAGTGAATTCCATAAATGAAAAAGCAATGAAAACTGTAGTAGATAGGGAAGTTCCAATATACACACTCCATAATAGATATACAAAAGTTATAAGCTATAACTATAAAGACATAAAGCGCTTATTTTGTACCTAAAAGTATTAGACAACCAGAGAAAGTTTTGAAGTGTATTTTCTTGAAAACGCTATAGCAACATAGGTGAGGATGAAAAAATCAACGTAAAAAAGTAAAGAAAAAACATCCAAGTATGCCTGGGGAAATACATATACACACATAAATATATTTTATTTTTAAACTGGTTATTGGAATCATCTTAGTTGCTGACCTTGTAATGACCACCCAGCCATTCTCTCACTCTCCCTCCTCCTATATGACAAGGAAAGAAAATAAGATGACGAAGCTCCTAGATTGATAAGGACAGAGAGATCCCTTACCATTTATTGTAACAGGCAAAACAGACTTGACATGGGTAAAATAATAATTTAAGTTCTTGGAACTAGAAATAGATTTTGAGCCAGTGAGAAACAGAAAGCAAACCTAAACCCACACTCCACTTCTTCCCAGGTTCAACTTCACTCTTCTATTTTGAAGTTTTCTACCCCCTCCTTTCACCCTGAGAAGTGCAGACGGGGTGGAAGAGAGGGATTGTACTTTACACCCGCTCCTCTCTGCTGCTCCTTCCTTCTCCCACTTTTCCCCTGCTTCAGTGTGGGACCTCTTTATGTGCTGCAGGGTGAAACTGCTCCTGCATGGGCTCCTCTCCATGTGTCACAGTTCCTGCCTACTGTCTGGGCACTCCATGGGCTGCAGCACTTTCAGGGCATATCCACATTGTTGCAGCATGGGGTCCTCCGTGGGATGCAGTGCAGATGTCTGCTCTGGCATGGATCTCTCCATGGACTGCTGGCAAGTACCTGCTCCACCATGATTCTCTTCAGGGGCTACAGCTCCAACCATCCCTGCTGCAGCACCCTGAGCTCCTCTTCCCTCTCCTTCAATGACCTTGGATACTGCCTGGTTGCTTCTCACACTTCTTTCCCCCTCACTCCTCACTCTGCTGAGCAGTGTTTTCTACTCTTTCTTAAACACATTTCTACAAACGTGCCATCATCTTGAGTGAGAGACTCAATTCTCCCCTGCAGTTGGTTATTTGGATTTGACTCAAAGGGGTTGTTTCCAGCATGGAGCAGCCCCTGACCTATTCTCATGGAGGCCACTCCTGTAGACCCTCTTCTAGAGCAAAATCTTGGCTCCTACACCAAATGAAATTGCATAGCCCTTAATACAAAGAAATGTGAAGAAAAAAAGTGAAGAAAAAAACCCCAAACATATATATATATTTATCTGGATTACATCATGACTATTTTTTAAAACAAAGGAATTGGCTGAAGCTAATTTGGAAAAAAACAACTAGAGCATAAGCCTACCATGATTATTGTGATTCGCATACCCCTACATAGTCAGAAAGCCTAGCTGATCACTGTAAGGGTTGCATAGGTGTGATATATGTCTCAGCAGGATGAATGCAATGATAGAACCTTTAAAATATTACACTTGCAGCATAGTGTAATCTGGGAATCACACTGCATGCAAATAGAATGACTATCAAAAAATGAAGCTGTTACTCTGACAGACTTATCTGTCAAAAGTATATGTATATTGTTTCCTCCTATGAATTCCTAATCTATGCATTTTCAAACATCTCACTATGAAATATGATTATCTTTTGAATATAATTTTATGATGTTGTCTACAGGTCATTTAATCTCTCGTTCTCTTCAAATGGAGAAAAGTGTAAGTCATGGATATTTCTAGAGAAAATGTTACCCAAGGGTATTCTGCATTAGCATTGGCAACATCTGATAATCATACAGATTCGCAATAGCATATCATATAATGATGGACAGTTTGTAGAGCTGGATTACTTATTTTCTGACTTTTTCTTCCTGTAAAGGAAGTTGGGAGCTGATACTCCAGCTAGTTTTAATCCTTGTGTGAGACTTTCATGGATTTTCGACAGAAAAATTATGGACTATACTTCCTTTATGTAATATGAGACATTTTTAGTTATAAAAGCTGTAAATAAAAAATTATGAAAGGACCCTGCATTCATATACAAGTAAAAAAAGGAGTTTCTATAACATTGTGGAATGTTTTTTGACAATTCAGTAGCATAATATTAGAAGTTAGATAGCCTGAAGGAAGGTTCATGCCAGACTTTCTCATGAGACCAAATACATTTAAAAGGATCATATCCCACGATCAGATTAAACTCTGTTTGGCAGAAAACCTAAAAAAGTCTAAATCAATTCATTACTTTCTGCAAAGTGTAATCAATATCATAAACTTTGTTCATTGCTCTGCCAGATGTAGTCACCTTCTACAAATCGGTTTGCTGACCATGGGAATCTGCACAGCACAGACTTACATATATAGATGCCTTCTTGTCCACAGCCATTCCCCATGAGACCATAAAACTATTAATGAACTTCAGAGGAGGGAGTGGGCTGTGTATTTAGTACCCCATGGTTTTGTATCACAGAATTCTACAATTGCCTGGATTTTGAAATTTTAAAGACCAGTCATGGCAACTTTCAATGTAGAACATTGCAACTTGAGGTTTACTATTCAAATATGCAGCTAAGCTACAGCAAATGGACTCAAACATGCAAATTAGGTAATTATACTATTCATCCCTAATGGAGGGAGAAATGATTTTCAGGTGATGTTGGCTTAGCTTGCTGTGGCTTTTCAGTTTTATCATTCACACTTCACCTTTAAACTTTTTTAGACATTTTGTTAATGGTCTTTTCTAATGCAATGTCATGTAAGCAAAAAATAATGCACTTTTCAGAATGGATTTTAAACAGCTGAATTTCTGTCATGTATTTTCAATATACTTACTTCAGAGGTTAACTAAATAAAGATGAGTTTCAAGTGACATATTACTCTTTCCCCTATAATTAAAAAAACATTTTGAAAACATACATTAATATTTATCTCACATCTTGAGCTGGTCCATCCTGGTTCACAAGAGCATTGATACCCATCAATGAGATCTATACATCTGAAATACAAAACAGTGTTATTTAGATGAAGCTCTGCAATTCCAGATTCAGCACTAGTAGTATCATTCCATGCATTTCAAAATAGTGGTCTGATGTAACCTTCTGTAATTCATGGTACTTTTCGATAGTTTTGTAATGGATTTCAAATGTGTATACTATGGGTGCTGAAGCATTTTGTTAGAATTCTGATTGTCACATTAGAAGACGTCTTCCCATTTCAACCTGTTGGCATGTAATAACTAAAGATTTGCTTTTAAGTATATTAAACACTAATTAATCCACACTTACTGAATACTAGTTATGATAATGAACAAAACTGAAAGAGAAATTGAGATAATGTAACTATATTACATTGGCTTAAGCAGGCAACATCTGTCGTCTTTAAGTGCACTTGTACTCTTACGTTATGGAAGAACATAATTAAAAGCATTTTTATCAAACTTCCCATATCATTAAGTGTTAAATATTGATAGTTAGGTACATTATCATGGAGATAATAATAGTTAAATAAAAATAGGCACCTTCCATGAAGACAAGGATTTGGCAAGCATTCATTAACATTTATCTCGCAGTTTGTTCCGATGAAACCTCTCTTACAGTGACACTTGTAGGAACCGATGCCATCAATGCAACTTCCATTGTTGAGGCAAGGAGAAGACATACATTCATCTATATTTACTTCACACCTATCACCTGTTTGAAAAGTCAGAAAATGCTTGAAATTCTAAACTCAAACCAATTAACAGTATATTTATTAACATTAATATTTCCACATAATTGCTGCTAGGTACATAGATTGTTCATATCGTTCACGATATTCATCAATGAAGAATATCCAACTGGAATTACCTACAGTGTAAATGTCAAAAAGGATGGTTATATTGAGAAATATATAATGAGAAATGATAAATATAAAATGATGACATTTTTGTGGCAAGGCAAGAAGGCTTTAAATACCAGCTTGCAAGCAATGGAAAAATTGAAATTTCAAGATTAAATTTGTTACACAGTTATCAGGAAGTTGAATAGCACAGGTTTCCTATAGGAGGAATACAGAACTAAAATGATATGTCTTGGTGGTGGTTTAACTATAATACCTATTTTCTCAAAATGAAATTACAATGCTAGGGCTTTTGATAAATGATGCAAGACATAAAACTCTTTGATATTGTTTTTTGAAGACTTTCACTAGGAATGATATGGTGGTGCACTTTTACGCTTGTGTGTGCCACAACTTCCATCTAACTATCTTTAAAAAACATTAGTATTTTACAAAATACTGATTCACAAACAACATGAGCATAGGTCTCTTTGCAGGCAGTTACTGCCCACTGCCTGGGAGGCAGCTACGCACCATACAGCCATTTGCTTGTGCCCACAGTAGGATGGGGGGAAGAAACAAAAGATAAACATGAGAAAACTTGTTGATTGAGATGACAGTTTAATAGGTAAAGCAAAAGCCACACATGTAAGCAAAGCAAAACAAGGGATTTATTTGTTGCTTCCCATGGGCAGGCAGATGTTCAGCCATCTCCAGGGTCTTGGTTTGAGACAATTCAAAAGAGAACACTCTGGCATGAGTTAAAATAATCATTGATAATTATTACATATTCACATATGCTTCCATTACAACATAATCTGCTGAGAAACTAAAAATTATATTTCCTTTGCAACGCTGTGCCTAGTTTAGTCAAAAAACATGTATCATGAGATATAGTTAAGATTAGATTCTGCCAAGTAAGGCTGACTCTGTTGGAAAGAACAGGAATGCCTTGTGATGGTATCTCCATATTTTTCCCTTACTAGGAAAGCATTAGCAATTAACAGGAAAAATGAATCCTGCCAGGGCTAAAAGTTTCAGACATCTCTAGAGGATAAAAGTCCATTTTGTCATTCTCACCCTAGAAAGAATTTCTGAGGTTTGCTGTGAATGAAAACTACAATCATTATAGTAATTATGGTACAATAGGTTTAAAGATGAAAATGAATACATGTATCACAAGAAAATTAATTAAATTTAAAAACACAACGAAAAAGAGGGGTTTTTTAGGTATTAGTTCTAACAAAGAAAATAACCTTTTCAATATTAGGAGCTCAAGTGTTCTTGCCAAAATGCACAAACTCAAAATATTTTCTTATAGAAAATAAGAAAAATAGAAATTTTTAGTATAGAAAATAATTTACATTCAGATGTTAAAATTTCTTCTTTAAATTCAGCATCCATATTCTAATACCCCCTGAACAATACATCACTAATACATCACTAATATATCTCTAGCATTAATCCCTTGGGATCACTGGATTAATTCATCCTGATATGAATAAACATTTTCTGTTAAATTATTTCCAAGAGCAAAATGTACTAAATTTACAATTTGTTACACTGCAGACACAAAAGGCTGGCAATTGGTTATGACTGTGACTTAGACAGTCTGTCAGTCTCTTCCAATGTGACTGTCATCTAATTTGAAACTTGCCTTCTTTTTTAATCCTTTTTCAAAATATGAAAACATTTAATTGAAATAATCTTGCTGAATACAACCAAATGTTTTGTAAAGTTAGTGTGAGACAGATTATAATACTACAGAACAAGCACTTTGCTTAAAATGTTGCCTGTACACTTTTTCATAGCTCAAACTGTGCCAGATGTGTTACTGGGCTGAAGACGATTCTTTGAGCTCTGCTTTACAGACCATACTTACCTTGCTAGAAATAATTCCTCCACACACCAAAGAAAAGTGAAAAGTACTTTACACACACCACGGGGGAGGATCAATGTATTAATGGCAACCTGGAGGCTCCCCAGCATGTCAGAATGCTGCAGGAGGCAAGGAAATGCTATTGATGTGAGAAGACTAGTGTAGAGTAATAACAGTAACACTAAGATGAAAAGACTTGGATGAAATTATTCTCCTACTCTTTCAAGTCATCCATTCATGGGAAGGATCAGTCTGTCTCATATCTTAATAAGGAAAACTCAGCAGCCTTTTCCAATTTCTACTTTATATTCAAGCCACTTCACTAACTGGCAATGCCTCAGAATTTCTTGGAGCTCATTTGCACAATTCTACAGCTGCATTCTAATCTAGAGATTTTCACATCTTCCATCAAGTCTTTCACCTGCATCTTGAATCATGTGTTCTGTGTTGGGCCCCCAAATCCAGGATAGGGCAACGAAGCTGGTGAAGGGTCTAGAGCACAAGTCCTATGAGGAGCAGCTGAGGCAGTTTGGGTTGATTAGCCTGGAGAAAAGGCGACTCTCTACAACTACCTGAAAGGTGATTGCAGTGAGGTGGGGATTGGTCTCTTCTCCCAAGTAACAAGTGGCAGAATGAGAGGAAATGGCCTCAAGTTGCACCAGAAGTTTAGACTGGATATTAGGAAAACTTTCTTCACTGAAAGGGTGATCAGGCACTAAAACAGGGTGCCCAGGGAAGTGGTGGCATGCTATGATTTGATGCTTGAAAATACTATATATTCTGGCTTGTTTACTTACTATCAGACTCATAAGAAGATATAATAGGACTTATAAGAATTTGTAAAAGCTCTATATACCAAATGTAAAATTACTTCATTATTAGGGTTAAAGACTGAGGAAGATGAAGACTCTTCAATTCTGGGTTTTTTTTCTTTTTTTTTTTAATAGGAGATAATAAAAAGATTTGAGTGCTGTTTGAGAAGATTAAAAATTCAAGATACCAGTTTATGAGAACTGACTTGTTTGAAAAGAGGAAAAGGAAGAACACAGAATTTTGTGCAACAATGAAGTCATATATGTTCTACCTGGAAGAGAAAAACAAATGCATGATAAAAAAGCAATTGATTGCTGAGAGCATACTCAAAAATGGAAAAGAATAATAAATTTGCACGCTATGCTAATTTATATATGATACGGTAAAAAAGAAAAAGAAAGTTGGTCTTTCTCAGGTAACTGAAAATTTTACATCCTGTTGAAAAGAGAAAGAACTGAGGGAAAAAGAGAGATGTTCTTTCAGAACTGCTCAGCAGCACCTAGTTCCCTTGTTGGAGTCAATTTTAGTATCAAATATTATAAGGCTATTGACAACTACTTGTGCCTATTCTATGAGATTTCATAATAGACAGATGTTAATCAAAAGATCAGTTAATAGGTTTCGCATATGTATAAGCCATAATGAGGACAATGATGTATGTAAAAAAAAATGTATAGCATAAATCGAAGGAATGAAAATTAACAAATTAAACATGAGCAGAAATACTAAAAGCCATATTGCAGAGCATATTCCAGTTACAGAAAGAAAATTAATTATTTGTTAAATAATTTCAGCTTAAAACTAAAACCCTAAAAGAATTGGAAAATGAGGAGCAAGAATATTTTGTCTATGTGTCTTAGAAATTTTTAATTACATTGATAATCTTTGTGAAAACTATTTCCATTTGTAGATTAATTTCAGGTCCCAGTACCATATTTACATGAGTTTATAGTGTTTAATTAATGGAGGTTTTTAAATTCAGTTGTGGTTTGTTTCTTTTTTTCAAATACCTTTTATCTAACTGTGCTCTTCATTACTGCTATAACTCTAAGAAACATTTAGCTGCAAGCAATTATTAATCATCAACAGAAGTTATGGCAACACACTGTAAAACAATAGTTAACACTTAGTTATTTACATCTCCATTATATATCTTCCATAATTTGCAAAGGTATATATTCAAACATGTTCCATTTTGACCATGATTGAGCACGGCAAATGATCACTCTTGGCTGACTTTTTGGGCAAGAAAAAACCCAAGAATATAATACAGAGCAAAAAATATTTCAGCTGAGCTATCTGGGATCAAAAGTAATGTAAAGATAAACCGGTATATGGAAAAATAATGTAATAGCCTGTCATAATTAAAGAAGAAACAAGCTGGGATGACAACGAGGTGAAAAATTGAGGTATTTCCCCTATTACAGAAAGATGCAGAAAACACATCTTGAAAAAAATATTTGTAATAACTTCTACCATCTATTAGTTTATTTCCACAGGTTTTGATATACTTTGTTATAAATTCATTTTCTGAATACAAAAGATAATATAAATAAATGCTTTTGTCTCTTTAGAAGACACTTTAAAGTAGAATTTGTCTTTCACACCCAATAAATGACTTCGATACAGTGTATTTCAATCATCATATTCTAAAACAACCCTCTTACAAATCTAGAAACATACTTAAAAATAGTAACTGACGGCAAAGAACAAGTACTCATTTTGTCACATTGACATTAATCTTGTGAAAAACATGAGGTCCTTTTAATGTCATTTTAGTATTGTCTCATTCAGCCTGTTATGAGTAAATAATCTGTTAACAAAAGTTTTCTATGTATAGTACATGGAAAACTAGGGCTGATAAGGTCACTGAGCTTGTTTTTGTTGATTTCGTCTTAAGTAAGATTTATTATAGTTTAGTGACTAATACCAGAGATTTAGATTTTCTATTTCTATTGTACTTTGTGTCAGTAATAGATTTATTTCAGGCAATTATTTCATCTATTTCAAGTCAAGTTAAATTGGTGTTGATTGGACTGCAGAAAATTTGAAAGGTTGCCACCTATTTTGAAGTACCTTTTTCTTTGTTTAGACAAGGTTTGATTTCCGCTTTGAGTGGGAAAGCAAAGAGAACTTTACAAGATAAGATTAGACCACAGGAAACAAAGTAATTCAAACAATTAAAAAAATTAATTTGCGTGGTCTGAAACTTTGACATTTGTCTTCATTAAATATCAATTTGGGATCTTGCCTAGGCATGCACAGCTCTTGAGAACTATATCTTCCCATTTAATTTAAAAGTCAACACAAGAACCAGAGGGATAAAATACAAAAACATCACCTGTAGCTTGCACTGTTATTTAGATATTTGAACTTTAGACTGGAGCATGATTTCTTTCTTCTCTTCGTTTGATGGAACATGACGCTGATACTTTCTTATTCCCCTAGTCTTGGGCTCTGCTTGGGTGTTCCTTTATACCTTGGCTGCTCCCAGGCTGCCAGCAATAGACACCCCAAACCTGTAAAACCCCATGCACGCAAAGGGCCATGGTTTGTCAGGCAGTGACAGGTGGGGGGTGCCACCCCCTCCCCAATGGGGTCACTCAGAGCTGAAACTGGAGCAGAGCAGGCAGCAGCCACTGGCCCCAGCACAGGAGTTACACCAGCGACCTGATCAGGCCATGGCAAGGTTGAGCCCTTGCACTGCTGGGTCAGTGCACAGCTGGAGCATCCCCCTACTGAGGGCAGAAATATTTACTGAATTAAAAAAAGAAGAAATCAAGCTACACCTAAAGATATAACAGTTAAGAACTATGATTTAGTTGACAGTTGAATAAACTTACAAAAAGGGATGTAGAACAAGATAAACCTGAAGACCATGTAAGTAAAATCTATTAATTCATGTCTGAATATTGGAAACATCATAGGAAAAATAACATAGTTGTCAGTATTTCCAGAGGAGACAATGTGACATTGTTGCACTGTAACTGGGCAAGCTGAAACATCAATTCGATATATATGACATCTTAACTTTGATTTTAACTACATAGGATTTAGTGTGATCAATTACTTTATTAAAATTGAGGAAAACTTTTAAAACTAAACACTAGCTGAAAACTTGTAAGTGAAAGACAAATTTCTAGGAAAAAAAGTATCTTTCATTTGAACTAATACAGGTCAATATGGAGAAAAGAATTGTATTGGTATGTAGCACTGAATATAATATGTATATATTTCCTATATTTCCTATATTAATATAAACACACTCACAGAGTCTTACAGATTAAAAAAATACGTTTTATCCAGTCTAGTCACTGTTTATTATTTTAACAGTGTGATATAAAATGGCATGTAAAATAAAATTGAAATAAAGGAAAATTGAAGAGCTGTGCTATGTGTTAAAGGCATAAAGAAAAAAATGTTCTATCATCACTCTAAAGCAATATATGTATAGCTTTGTATAAAAAATATTCATATTTAATTCCATATCAGTCTATAACATGAATGCCTCCAGGATACACTAATATTAAAATTCATTATTATGATTATTATAGGTTTTGATTCTCTTCTCTGTTAGACATGTTTTATGTTGTATGTAATGGTCTTATTTAAAACTGAAGCATTTTAATGCAGTTTTTAGGGTCAAATGACAATAAAAGACAAGTTTGCTGTTCAGCTAAAAACTTCTCATTTTCTTCTTGGGACACAAGGAATCTCATATACTATGAGTAAAGCAATGCATTATTCACATTCCAGTTTAAATATTCCATCAGATATAAGAACAATTCTGTGCTTGGAGGTTTTCCAGACTCAACTGGACAAAGACTTGAGCAGCCTGGTCTGATCCCACAGCTAACACTGATTTCAGCAAGTGATTGGACTAGAGAACTCAGAAGGACCCTTCCAACTTGATTTATTCAGATTCAAGAATGAAAGTTCCCCTGTACAGCTTGACCCAGTAACCTGGTTAATGACAAAATACATGGGATCAGAAGTATGACATGGGTGCATGGAAGAAGATGAAAATGCAACAAGAACATGATGATGGTATATGAAAAATTACTTGTGGCTAGCGTGTATTTTATTATAGCCTCATAATTTTCTTACACTTTTTAATAAAACTCTGGCCAAATTCAGCCTCTCCTAAATAAATCCAAAAAGATGCTACCATGGCCATGTTTTTTGGAAATAAGAAGCACAACTTTACAGTCACTGTTCTAACATATAGCATATTGTGTTCTCCAAAGTGAAACCATCTGTCTGAAGTCATCACTTAAGATATTTATTGCTGTGACTGACTGAAACATTCACAGGTTTTCAAGCCATGAATTGTTTGTTTCTATCTTACTAGTTCTATCTGATTAGTTTGCTTCTTTCTTTCTAACTAGTTCCCAATTGTTGTGGTTTAGGAATGGTATTCCTCAATTTAGTGCTGCCGCTGGAACCATGCTGCCGCTACCCTTCTGCCCTCCAACTGGAGGCACAAAAGGCAAAGATCAAGAGTTGAGATAAGAAAAATTTACTGGAAACAGCAATGAGATAAGGAAATTAACAATAACAGCAACAATATTAATAACAAAAGGTATAATAAAAATAAACTCTTTGCATGGAAAGCCCATGACAATAAATAAATACTGGACAGTTTTCCCTGCCAGGTTTTCTTGACTGGAAGGAACCACTTCTCCCCAGAAGCGAGACTCCCTGTCCTCCTGCTCCCAACAATGACCAGAAGTGGTATAGAATAACATCCCAGCCTTAGTCACACCCCTTTCTAGCTACTGCAAAAATTAACCCTGTCCTGCTTGAAACCAGTCAAGAATTTTTCAGTGCACAGTGAAAGAAACTGCAGCATGAGAAATAGTTATTGAAATATTCTTATATAATTTGAAGCATTTTTAAATAAATACTAGAAGAATTTAATATAAAAGATATTAAGTACCATTACAACTTACACAAAGCTCAAAGAAATATAATGGAATCACAGGAGAATAGACTGGTGTTATGATGTATAATGTTTCCTTGTGGTGTTCTCACATCAGAGCTGCTTAAAAGCTCCTTTGTCGCAGTATTTGTAGCAGAGCAATTTGTGTGGAAATTGAGATTTCAATCCCCTGGTAACTTTTACAGAATAGAGACTCCTTTAAAGCATGCACAATGACATACTTGAATACATTCAAAGATCCCTCCAAAGGTTTACTGGATGAAAAGTACAAAGACTCTCCTAGCTAGCAGTACTAGTTAGGGAGTAACTTAGGAGTAGTATCAGGACTTTCTCAAATTTTTTTTAGGTATAATTAATGTGAACCACTGATTTTGGCTCTAGTAGCCCTAGATAGTTTAAATTCTCACCTCATAGCTTACGATAATAAGATCTAGATGTTATCGTTTAGAACTGCAGTATTCTTAAGGTTGGAAAAGATCTCTAAGATCATTGAGTCCAACCATTAAGCTAGCACCGCTCTGTTCAGTGCTAAATCATATCCCCAGGTGTCACACTCCCATGCATTTTGAACACTTCCAGGGATAGTGGGTCCACCACTTCCCTGAGCAATCTGTTCTAATGCTTGATCACCCTTTCAGTGAAGATTTTTTCCTAACATCCAATCTAAACCTCCCTTGGCACAACTTGAGACCTTTTCCTCTCATCCTATCACTTGTTACCTGGAAGAAGAGACTGAGCCACTCCTCAAAAGGCTTGTGCTCCAGACACTTCACCAGCTTTGCTGCCCTTCTCTAGACATGCTCCAGCCCCTCAATGTCTTTCTTGTAGTGAGGGGCCCAGAACTGAACTTCGGATTTGAGGTACGGCCTCACCAGTGATGAGGAAGTGCACACTTGCCTCACTTTACCACAAGCTCTCAAATGTTCTCACAAGATAGTCCTACCCTCTGAATTCTTCATTTTAAAGAAAATCTTTTCAGGAAAGAATTCTACATATGCTTTACCATTAGACACTGATCTCATAGATTATATTTATGTTACCTGTTTCAATTACTCTGTTTAGCTGGGCATTGTCTCAGTTCTATTAAATATTTCTGTTCTGTTAAATAATACGTGGCTGTCCTAAGAAAGATACATGGTAAATACAGCATCATGATCTAAAACATGAGGCAAATCACAGCACTTCCATAATTAAGATACAATGTTTAGCATTGATTCTATTTTTGTGAGGAATGGTTTCCTGAAGGTATTATTTTTGTTATTATTATTATTATTAACATTGTGGCAACAAGACAGAAATTACAAGAACAGTGTCAATATTCTTGAATGCCTAAGCAAAATCCATTATTTTGAGAGAGGCAACCAGCCTTTCCATGAAATCCATAAGGAAAGTTAGGTGCTGAAGGGTTTCGGAAACTAGAAAACTGAGCAAAGAACTATCAGCATTTGTCTAGGTAGTATAGTGCATTAAAGAGTCAGAGTCCCTAGGAAAGATATTCTGAGCAGTGGAACTGCATCAGCCATGTCACAATGGCTTTACTGTCGTGACTCTGAGGAGAAAAAAATTACTCTGGGGCTGCACCATTCTGATGAAGCTATTTTTTTTTCTTGCCTTCAATATATCTTGCAAATTTTGAACTGTGACAATACAATACGCTTACCGCTGTCAGTTGCATGAGTCCAGCAGATCACCTTCCTCCATTTTCACTAATGAATTAAAAATTGTGCTCAAATGTTTCCACATCTACTTGCAATGGAACAACATTTCACATAAACTGGCAGAATGCATGGATGTCTCACCAACAGGATATTTTATATAGAAAATATTTCTTCTAGGATTTTGGTTTGGTTTCTTGCTCTTTTTTCAAGTTTACTTTTTTGTTTTTTCGCACTTGGTATAAATTATTGTTATTATTAAACAGAATAACTACAGAAAGAAACAGGATGTGAGGGAGAATAAATCATCATAATCTTACATTATATGCAAGAATTGGATTCAAGGCTTTGTTCTGGTCAACATGGAGTAATGTATGCAAAAAGCAGCAGAAGTTGTTTGAAACCCCTTGTTAATTTAGTAACTATGAATGAGCAAGAAGCTTGGAGGAAAGTGTGAGAATCAAACTGAGATTTTCTCCCAATCCATGATATCACTTTAGGCAGTGGGTGCAATGGGAAATGGGTCTAAGCCCTAACAAGTACATGAGTGCATGAACAGTGTCCATTTTATCATTATGAAGTGGTGTTTCCTACATAGCTGCTATTCATAAAGAAAATTCATAAACAACTTGCTTTTTCTTTTAAGCAAAAATAAAAAGCAGAGTTTATTTTATTCCTCTCTTACTGACTACTATAAATCCAGAAAAAGCAGCTGATTCTGTTTCAAGATAAATAGTAATTAACTGTAGAACACCTTGGTGAAATCACCTTGGAACTGCTATACTACATACATTTAAATTAGACAATAATAAGGTTGAGGAACAAACACTTCACATTTAGATATTCTTTACCAAAAGACCAGGAATTTTCTCCATAAAAGCATAGCTCTGTAACTCAAAACAATTATATTTTACTAAACAAGGGGAGTGTACTGTCATCCAAGTTCCTAATCACAGATTTTATTTGTATACACAGTGAGAGTTTCTGTCGCCAAATACTCATTATGAACAGATTACATATTTTGAGCATAATCTCTATAAAAAATTAGATAATCATTGACTTTGTGTCCTTAAGGACCAGAGACTTTGCATACACTGTTGAGACCTTTCTTCTCACAAATAGGATTTTCAGCTGTTCAGTAACTTCATTCCTTTGAAACTACACCTTTCTCTTACTAGCTGGAGGTCACTGCTATTTGGTACGATAACTTTTACAGATCACATAAAATCATTGTTTCCTCAAATAAGAAAATATGTTCCGGACTACCTTCTTCTGCTGCTAAAGCTGTAAATAAAATATTTGAAATCAATTTATGAAAAAGTTACATTGAAATAGTGAACTTGGGTTAGACACAATAATCTAACTTGGTTTCTGTTGTAGCATACAGAACACTGGGCCAAACACATTCTGGTGCTCAGCTCTTGTATTTATTTCCTGTAATTCAGTACCCTATGGGCTGAATCTGAAGGTGCTTAGAAAGCTGATTTATGTCCTTGAAAGTTTATTTGCTAATATGTCTGACAGACATGGAAACTGAGGAAGGTACTCAGTGACTAGGAAAGGAAAACATTGCACTTATCACTCCAATAAAAGCTGAAAGGACGATCTGGGGAGCAACAAGTCTCAGTTTAGTCTGATCATGGAGACAATCCTGGGGGAAGCCATTTCTAAGTAATAGAAGAATGATGTGAACAGAAACAACCATAGATTGAGAGTGGCCCTGCAGAGAACTTGGGAATACTGGTGGGAGAAAGATTGGGCATGACCTGTCAATATGTGCTTGTAGCCAGAAAGCCAGTTGTGTCCTGGGCTGCATCAAAAGCAGTGTGGCCAGCTGTGGGTGAGGGAAATGATTTTTCCCCTCTACTCTGCTCTGGATACTCCACCTGGAGTGCTGCATCCAGCTGTGGAGCTCTTAGCACAGGAAAGGTGTGAGACCTTTTGGAGCAGTTCTAGAGGAGGGTCATAAAAATAATCAGAGGGCTGGAACACCTATGAAGAAAGGCTGAGAAGCTGGGGTTGTTCACCCTGGAGAAGAGAAGGCTCCAAGGAGACCTTATTACAAACTTCCAGTACTTAAAGAAGACTTATTAGAAAGATGGGGACAGACACTTTAATAGAACTTGTTGCAATGGGAAAAGGTGCAATGGTTTCAAACTAAAAGAGGGTAGATTCAGACTAGACATAAAAGAGAAATTTCTTGCAATGAGGGTTATGTGGCACTGGAACAGGTTGCCCNTCTTAGCACAGGAAAGGTGTGAGACCTTTTGGAGCAGTTCTAGAGGAGGGTCATAAAAATAATCAGAGGGCTGGAACACCTATGAAGAAAGGCTGAGAAGCTGGGGTTGCTCACCCTGGAGAAGAGAAGGCTCCAAGGAGACCTTATTACAAACTTCCAGTACTTAAAGAAGACTTATTAGAAAGATGGGGACAGACACTTTAATAGAACTTGTTGCAATGGGAAAAGGTGCAATGGTTTCAAACTAAAAGAGGGTAGATTCAGACTAGACATAAAAGAGAAATTTCTTGCAATGAGGGTTATGTGGCACTGGAACAGGTTGCCCAGATGTGGTAAGTGCCCCATCCCTGGAAACAATCAGATCCTGGCTGTTCAGGGCTCTGAGCAACCTGAGTTGAAAATGTCCCTGCTCATTGCAGGGGGGTTAGACTAGGTAATCTTTAAAGGTCACTTCCAACCCAAACTGTGGTTCTATTTGTTTATCAAGGGACAACCCTACCTGAATAATCTGGTTGCTGTTTATGATGAAATTACTAGGTTAGCGGAAGAAGAACTGGAGCTCTTAGCAGTGTATGTCACTTATCATGAGGTTAGCATGGCTTTGACACTGTCTCCCACAATTCCTATACCCAAGTTAGGACTTTATAGTCTGGAAGGGTGGACAATTAGATTGGTAAAAGGTTGGCTGTGGTGAATTGATCATATTCTATCAGGAGGCCTGTTAAAAAAGGAGTATCCTCAACTCTGCCACGAGGCCTAGAACCCTGGAAGGCTTGAAACTGGTCTTTAGTCATAAAACCTGAAGAAAGAAAACTTTGTGTGCCTCAGACTCTTCCATGTCTTGTGTCTCTAGGTCCCCCTCCCCACTGAGAAATAGGTCCACTTTTCTATTGGCCTTCATTTTGCACCCAGTGTATGTATAAGGCTTTCTTGTGGCTTTGCACATTTTCTCTATTCTCAGGTGTAGTTTACCTTTCCTAATTTCAATTCTGCACACTTGGACAATGGCTTAATATTCCTCCTAAGTAGCCCATCCCCTGCTCCCTTCACTGAGTGTGTGCTTCCTTTCTTCATCTGAGCTCAGTCAGGTGTTTCCTATTCATCCTGTTGGCCATACCTTCTTGAACATTCTTGGATGAATAAGGAGGAGCAGCAATGGAGCAAAGGTGCCACCAGACTAAGATTTAATTGTTTAAAGTATATCTTAAGGCTCTGCTTAGTAGGCCATAAGTTGCTTTGAGAGGAAAAGAATGTTTTTGTCCTGACCCTTGCTCTCAGGAGAGACAACTAGCAGCCCAGACTTGTCACTTCAAGCCAAATGCTCAATGAGGTTACCCCTTACTCTTCTAGGTTCTTTCTGACCTAGGAAATCTTTGCTGAATAGTGTTCAAGCTCAACAAGTCCAGCAAAAGTGCCACCTCCTTTTCTTACAAATCAGACTAACTTACAGAATGGACATTATAGCACTTCTCAGGAAAATGCATAAAGCAAATTTATGCCCTTCTGATGGTGTCTTCACCTAAAGTTCCTAAAATTCTCCAAACTTACGTGAATGCTCTAATATTTAAACTAAAAGACAGACACCATTAACTCTACATTTAGTATAGAAATGCAGATCTGTCAGTCTGCATGTTGAATTTGTTCTCAGTGTGCCAATCAGTTTTGACCTCTTTATATGTAAGCTGCCTCTTGCTTTAACATCTCAGGGAGCATGCCATTAGATTCCTCCCCACTGACTAAATAAGTAGTCACTTCAGTTAGTAGTGTAGTTACTCTTCTTCCACTGGATATCAATAGCAAGAAATGCAAGCACAGGCTTGAGGAGTGCAGATGCAATCACTACCAGAGCTGACTGGCAGTATAAAGCTGTAAAAGCAGCTGGGAAGGTCAAAAAGACAAAGTAAACTTTGCTCCCTTTTAATCTATTAGATTTTGTGGGACTTTTTTATTAGGTCAGCCTGTTGTATGAAAAGTAGAGCAGAGTTTTCATTGTCACATAGACAAGATGAACAGCAGGTTCTGAGGCCGATGATAAGGAAGACCGGGCCTCAAAAATGATCTAAAAGAGAAAATACAAGCTGAGTTATTTAAACCAAGGTTTTGACTTCATTTAACATACAACTTAAGTACACACTTAATCACTTCCAAATGTCGGGTTGTACTCATCTCATAGAGAAGATAAGACAGAAAGGATAGATCTGTGCTTACCTGAATAGCTATTTAGAACTAAGGAATAATTGCTGCTCTGCAGAAATGACTAAAATCAGCGACTTCATGGTACTTAGTCATTTTTAGGCATCTTTTGGATGATAGCCAGTAATTGGCAGCTGGAACAAGAATTTTGAATTTGTATACCTCATTTTAATACACGTTCTATTTTAGCCACTGAAATCTTATTTTTAATATTGATTGGAGGTGAGGAAGTGTTGATGGAGGAGCTGCAAGGCACCTTTGGTGAGGAGAGACCAGGGATTGCCTCATGACGGACACAGTTCCTTCTTTTAGTTTAAAGCCATTCCCCCTTGTCCTATCATTATGTGACGTTTAAAAAGTTCTTTTGCAGCTTTCTTGTAGGCCCCCTGTATGTACTTGAAGGCTGCTATAAGGTCTCCCTGGAGCCTTCTATTCTCCAGACTTAACAACCCCAACGTTTTTGGCCTGTTTTCACAGGAGAGGTGCTCCAACGCTGTCACCATTTTTTGTGACACTCCTCTGGACTTACTCCAAAGGGTCTGTGTTGTTCTTGTGCTGGGACATCTGAGCTGGACACAGTACCCCATGGGGAGTCTTACAGGAGAAGAGTAGAGAGGGAAAATCACTTCCATCAACCTGCTGGCCACATTGCTTTTGATGCAGTCCACAGTATGGGTGGCCTTCTGGGCTGCAAGCGCACNACGTTTTTGGCCTGTTTTCACAGGAGAGGTGCTCCAACGCTGTCACCATTTTTTGTGACACTCCTCTGGACTTACTCCAAAGGGTCTGTGTTGTTCTTGTGCTGGGACATCTGAGCTGGACACAGTACCCCATGGGGAGTCTTACAGGAGAAGAGTAGAGAGGGAAAATCACTTCCATCAACCTGCTGGCCACATTGCTTTTGATGCAGTCCACAGTATGGGTGGCCTTCTGGGCTGCAAGCGCACACTGCCATGTCATGTTGACCTGGCCTTGTCAGCCAATAGTTCCAGTTTGGGATTGTCTAGACCCACATGCACGACCTTGCACTTGCCCTTGTTGAGCTTCACAACTTTCCCACAGGTCCACCTCCACCCTCCAGCATGTCAGCTGCACCGCACAGCTTGGCGTCATCAACAAACTTACTGAGGGTGGACTCGACATTACTTTCTATGTCACTGACCCATGAGTTTTTCATCTCTTCTTTCTTTTCTTATTCTGTTGATGAGAGGGACTGAAAGAACAGCTGGATGATCAGCTGGCAGCAAGACAAGGTCAACCCAACACATTTTAAAAAAAGCAATCTCTTTAGTCTTTCAAAGAGACCTTAAAATTCTTAACCTCAAATAAAGAAAACCAGAAAGTAAAGCCTTAAGAATGACAGTCTTCCATGGAAGGCAGTCACAGTTTGGTAATCCTAGAATCCTTTCAATTTAAGCAATTAGAAACTAACAAAGTTCTAGAGTCAAAAAACTTGTATTCATATTAAATCCATTTTGCAGCAGAGTTGATGACCCAGAAACTTACGGTTTATATTTAAATATAAAATAAATTTTTCATGAACATGAAAATTATTTCACTCGAGGCATGTCTGAGTCATCCACGTTATATTTTGACGTAAGATTATTCATATAGCAACATTTAGAAGTCATTAACTCCTCAATCATGAAAGTGACCTTCAGGGCAAGTGATTGTAACACATTGTGTTTAATTACTTATTCCTGTTAAAACTTTGTACTGAGAATCTGAAGTGAAATTAGTATCAGTGTTTTCATTAATATTTTTTAATATGGAACTCAGTGAAATATGGAGATATATATTTTTCTGATTTTATTCTTTACGTAATTGTGTAGTTGTGCACATTCAGAATGCAACGTCAGACCATTTTGTATCAATGAAAATACAGCTGTACTCATAGATTATATTTTGCTTCTAGTTATAACTTGCAGATTAAATTCCATTTGATTTATAATTCCACAAACAGTCATGAGAGTTCCACTTGTTTACAGTTTATCTTCCCTAACAAAGAACCTTGGTAACCTATCAAGCCAAAGGAATTCTGAGATAGCCTTCGATGTCCTTAGATTATGAACAAATGTATTTATAGTAACATTAAAAAATCAAAGGATACTGGAATCATACAGAGAAAAGCAGCCCCTGAGTAAGGCTATATTTCAAAGGCTATCTTGGCGTAAAAGAAGACTATGGAAGCATGGTGTTTCCTTACTCAAAATGCCTCTCCTCTATGGACCTTAAGTCTCATAGTTGGTACATTACAAAGCAAAATGTTTCATTGGTTGTTTCTTTAGATTTGGAGTATAAATTCAACAGTTAATGTTACAACCACTAACATTCATTACTCCAGCTGCAAATGGCTGATCAGAAAAAACAAGTTTTAGATTCAGTGATTCACAAGGCATCTTCCATTTTATGTTTTTGATATCTAACACTCTGGTGCCACCAACGTACAAGCAGTAAGCAGTAACAGCTGTCATCTTGAGTAAAGAGCTATTCTACTTAGGACTTTCAAAACTGCTTTATGAAATCACTTTACTTCTTATTTTGGTCCAGGAAAAAACCAGTTTCTTACATGTCCAGATCACCAAAGTTTTATTCTCCAAAATATCTGGTGTAAGGATTTTAACCAGGGTGCATTAACGATATTTAGATCGTAGGAAGACTATTGTTGCTGCCAGTGAAATCATGGCAGAATACACCTGTGCATTTTTAATCTGAACTGTGATCATCTTTTTTAAGAGTCTATGTGAGGTGCAAAGCATTCAATTTTATATTAGCAGTGTGGAGAAAAAAACCTATGTTTTAATAGTTAAAATTTATTTCTAATGTATTTTTTGTTAAACATCTATTTAAAATGAAATAAAATTATGAACATTGTAAAATAAATCTAAAATAACATAAATTCATGGAGAAATTAAAATTTTAAGGGGCACATTATATGCCAAAATTTTAGAGGCAACAGAGCAGAGATCAGTGTCTAAAGACTGCCCTCCCTAAGAAAGTAAATTACACGATGACCAGAAAAAACAGTGAGAATGTCTAATAAAAGTTAATAATTTCAAAATAAGATTTAATAATAAAAGGAAATATATTAATATAATTTGGACTAACCATTTCAATGTATTGTGATTTGTTTCCAGTTTCCATTCATTTATAAGTGTATGATACTTTAATAGTTAATGATTAAAGTTCTCAGTATATTAAATTTTTTTTTAAATTCAACTGACCATTGGGAACAATTAACACTGTCATCTATCTTTAAAGGGGACCGGTCTTTGAAAGAAAAGTTGTTCCTAAATTGATGAAATTACTGAAGATGAAAGTGGAAGTACAACTATCTTTCAAAGAGTTAAATGAATTACTTTTGCTATACTGTTATAAATTCAGTACCATAAATACTACTATTTTGTGGTTAGATAGTGTTTTCAAAAACTCAAACTTTTAGAGAACTAATTTAAAATTCTGTAGGTTTGCCAGGGAAAAAAACACTCAACATATGCGCTTTTTGCTTCATAATCCAGAAAAGCAAATCCTGATAAGGATTTTTCCTGTCTTGCTCTGAAAATACTTCGTTTTGAAGTCAAATTACTTTCACTTATTTCTGGGCCTGCTGACACTGCCTCTTCATTTTAAAACTTTAGTTCCACTGCTATGCTTTTTACTGCGTGAGCTATTCTCGTCTTAGATTAAGTGGTGCAATGCATAGTGGTTGTTCAAACAGTGTCAGTTTAGCGAGGGAAAAAAAGTTACTGGTTATAATTAAATGATGGGCAATCTGTCACTAATTTTTGAGCGATGTTTCAGTGTTTGATAGACACCTTGACATAACACTACCCTTGTTAGCAACTAACTAAGTAGGAAACAACTCTCCTTGTAAATATACTAACAGGATTTGTACCAAAAATATCCACTTGTAAGAGTTAACAACTATTAGAGCTAATTGGAAAAAAAAGAATCACAAAAAATAAAAACCCAACAAAACCCAACATCTTATTCTTGTTGGTTATATATGTTAAAGAATAGCACTAAAGTCAAACTGCTTTGTCAGTAATGAAGAATCAAAACAAAAGCACACCTGCAGATTGCTTGTTCCTTTTCAAATTAGAGTCTCCTAAGTGCTCATGTGCAGGTGTCTTGTCTTTTACAAATATAACAGGGAATTCTTACAGAAATGTGTACACAAAGGTTAAGACAACTGTTTTAACATTTATTAGTTAGAAATTATATCTGCAGCATCACTGCCTAATGAACGGAAGTTTCTCTTGATGCCCAAGGAGTACTACTTAGAATACAGGCCATCTGAAGAAAATATTGCAGGGAGAGGCTTTAAAAATTTAGGCAGGAAAATGATATAGATTTTTTCATTTTTTGCTGAAATTTCAAGGGTAATTTTGAAGAACAGGGCACAAGTGATATGTGGACTAAGATTTGTGGTGAATGGAAGAAGGATATACAGCGATATATATATTCCCAAAACTGTACTTGTTCTTTGTTCTGTGGAGAATTACATTCCTCTCAGTTCAGAGGATGCAAATTGCATCCTTTTTTATCTTGTACATTATGTGGCATTCATCACAGGCTGGAATAGATAGGAAAAAACATTTTATGCAGAAAGAATGCAGAAATGATTCAGCTTGAGGAAACAACTGTAAATATTTCTGCAGTCATATGATCCAATGTGTTTTCATGTTGCTTAAGATGGATCTATCAAAACATTATGTATAAACTAGTTCAGCAGCAAACTGAACATTTAAATAAAAGTCAACATAATTTTAGGGAAATTTTACTGCATCTCTAGCCATTGAATATTTTGTCATTATTCTGTAAAAATGTAAAGATTAACACTAAAGGAAACGGTGCTGATCCAACAGGTCAACAAAGTCAAGGTGCTGCTATAGTTCTGTGCAAATTCAAATGACAAGGTAGCATTTCACTGTTTGCAAAATTTACTCTGTATCTATGGTAATAGTTTTTTTCCTGGCTGAATTAAAAAGAATACACATTGAATTTCTTTCTATTATACAATAACTCATTTCAACTGATTGTATGGGTGACTAAAGAAATTATAATTCAAATCTTAATACAAATAATCTTGAGCTACTTTAAAAGAATTAGATAAAATTCTATTTAAGTTAATATTGATTTATGCTCCAATAAGGAGATAAATTTTTGTTCTTGCTATAATATTAAAACCATGTAAAAACTGTGAAATAAGCTTCTCGGCTGTGGTAAAGAGTGGATCATACCTGTGAATCCAGGTAGGCACAGACACTGATACCCTCCAAGCCTGTTGATGCAGCTTCCTCCATGTAAGCAAGGCAAAGTTTCACACTCATTTACATCCATCTCACACAGAGACCCATAGTATCCAGGTGCACAGTTACAAATGAATCTTTGGAAAAGGGAAAATCAGGTATGTCAACAGAAGTAACAGTGGGATCTATTGCAATATTTTAAAGCTGTATGTATCTCCTGATGCCAAGCTGGTGTCCCTAATCCTCATCCATATTAAAACAATGAACAGATTTTTTTCATTTCTATGTTTCTGAAGCAAAGACAGTGATTTACTTTTTGTTAAATTAATAGAAAAATTTTGCACAGTAATTTTAACTGAAGGTATAAGGAACGACTTAAAGGCTAATGATCTTCTGGCACAAGTCTCTGAATAACTTGTGAAGTGCTGTTGAACAAACACAGGGTTTGTAGCAATCTAACTCAAGATCAATTTTCTTCTCTTTCAGTCTTTTTCCAAATGAAAAAAAAAATTAAAGAGGAAAAGAACAAGTTGTGCTGAAGACATTTCCCCTTCTATCTTCCTTTAAGGTCATACAAGAAACAAAAAACTGAGTCAGTAGCATTTGCTTACTCCATTTTTACTTTTCATATGGTGAAGGTCCCATACAAACCTAGAATTAACATAGGAAAATCAGGGAAACATGCTTTATTTAGTAGTAACTAACCTGTTTATGAGATCCAGGCAAGTTCCATTGTTCTTGCAGGGTCTTGATAAGCATTCATTAATCTCCACTTCACATAGGGTCCCAGTAAAGCCATGTTGGCAGGAGCACCTAGCAAAAAGGATGCCACTACCTTATTTTTTAGGTCATTGTAAAGATTCCAGAAAAACGTGGCAGATATTGAGGGGTGTTAATTAAATGCTATCAAAATCGTTTGCTTTTTACTGGTAATTGCAAAGGGCAGTACTTTAACAAGCACCAAAATGCCCACTGTCTGAAGCCCAGTAAATAAGACTTTTGTAATTATTAGTTGAAGGCCACAAAGACTTCCAGATGCCAGTGACTTGCAATAAGACTGCCAGTTCTCCTTGAGGAAGAACAAAATCACTGATCATAGGATGCAGACAGACATTGTGAGGGTGATCATAACCAAAGAGACAATTGCAAGATTTCTTATGTAACAGCTATAACTACATTCTTCATTAAGCTTTTCTATTAATTTCAACTCAGATTGCTTGTACTATTGTAACTGGACTAACAACAACTGTTTGCTTTTTAAAATTAGATTCTTATTATTTCAATTGACCCTACAGTAAATTCTTGGGGTCACATTTATGGTGTATATGTACTACTTTTTTCACACAAGAAGATTTAGACTATAATGTAGCTGTCAAACACATTACACCCCCTCCCCCCTTCATTGAAGGTCAGCAAACATTAGACAGGCAAAGTACCAAAGGAAAAGCTAGATGATAAAAATCCATGTATCATACTGTATATCTGTCATTCAATAATTTTCCTGACCTGTAGTTGTTGATCCCATCCACACAGAGACCTCCATTCTGGCACGGATGGGAGATGCACTCATCACTGTTAACTTCGCAGTAAGTACCCTCAAATCCTGAAACACAGATATCATTAACTGTGAATGAATGAACTCTACTACTTGATGTAAATAAAAGGGTCACAGATTCTCTTGGAGGTTTGGCTATCTGAGCCCGGGACTAACTCAGACAATGAAAGTGGCAGGCCTGGGAAACCTGAGCTGCACTCAAAACTGTTTGAGAAAAGCCTGAGAGAACCATCAGCAATGGCTGTCTCTTCACTTTGGAGCATTTAAGCTGAAGCTCCTTGCCCTGGTATCTGACTGAGCTGGCTTGCAGCCATGGCCGATGCCTGGCCATGTGCTGCTTATCAGTATGCTGACTCTGGCCTACAGACAGGCTCCCTGGTTTGATCTTGGATCTGCCCCATTCCCTGTAGGCTGGACTGGCGATCTGGCATACTCTTTTGTTCCTGGACACAGCCACTGGCCCTGCCCTGCCTGCCTCATTCAGACACTGCCAGTGACAGCCATGGCAGCCGGGCACTCCTGGCTGACCTCTGCTTCTGGAGGAGCCAGCCCTTACTGCTCACTGACCCTAAGATCAGGACTACAAGTAGAAGTAACCCTGAAAGTACTTTCTCTGATTATTTTTGTTCCTTACCTTAAACAAGTTAATGTCCAGACTGTATATGAAGTCTTATTATACTTTAATGAACCAGAGAGAAAAAATTTGGATAGAGCACCTGGCTAAACATACTGGGGAAATGTAACCCATTTTAAAGGATTGAAAAGGCTTTCTTGGAGAGTGTGGGACAAAATCAGAAACTAAAAGCTAATTCAGTAATTAATATACTGCAGAGAGTAGTGGAAGTCAGAGGGGACCCCATTTATTCAAAGTAGTCAGTAGCTGAGAAATAAAACAACTAGTTTCAATATTTAAATGAAGAAAAATGTGATTAAGATCTTATCTGCACAGTACATTACTTGCATAATACATTACATTTGCCTGTGTAAATGTTCCAGAATATGTACTAAAGAGAAATAAGACGCTTTTCAGTGATATATGAACCTTATTTCTGCTCTTAGACAGCATCCTACGTCTTATAGCATTTGCATAAATAGGTGTTCTGCTAAATGCATACTTGTGTTAAAATTCTATCCATACAGTAGAGACACTATAGCTACTTAGCTGAATTTTGCACAAATTCAATATATTTGTTTTCAATTGATGGAGAAATGAAGCCATCACAATGAGCAAAATATTTGCATTGTATGACTAATATACGAGTCCTGATTGCAGGTTGAATAAAGACCATTAATAGAGTTTAACAAAAAAATTAAATTAAAACAACTTTTAAAAAGCCATTGAAATTCAGTATATATTGCTATAAATATGCCAAAGGTTGTACAGTATTATTTGTTAAAAAAATAAGCAAAAATTGTTATATGTACTTTTTTTAGATACCCAAATAAGAATAACAATTTCTTTTTCTGTTATATTATGTATTTGTGATTTTTAAAGTACTTAATGAAGGTGGGGAAATCATGAAAGACCACTGTTAGAATAATATGGCTTATTTTTATCAAGAGAAAATCATTACTGGAAAAAATAAGTGTCTTCATGAGAGTTGCAGGGAAAGCTGCAGAAAGAAATCTCTGCTGGTGCTCCAGTATATGATCTAAACACGAGCCCACATCAATGCAGTTAGTATTTTCTTCTTATCAGGATTATTTCTGTTCAATAGTTTTTGGGGCTAGACCTGACTGAAACGAGGTCTCAATATTTGCTGAAGGTTTCACAGCAATGTCTGCGACAAAGCGGGAAAAATAAACCCTGGAACATACCTCAAACTAACCTTTTGATTATGCTGTTATGATGTCATTATTTTTTCAGAAATTTCTTGAGCATGAAGAGATACCCTCATTTATTTGCCACTTGTAGGTTTCTCAAAAAAACCCCAAACCAAAACAAAACAAAAAAGCCCAAAACAAAACAAACCACCAAAAAAAACCACCAACCCCCCAAAAAACTGTAAAGGAATTGTCATAATAGGGATAAAAATTCTGTCCCAGTATACTGCTTTGAAGTATCTCCCTCAGCACAGGCAGCTTTGTATTCTGAATGGTTCAGTTTATTATGCGCAAATGGGCCTGAACCAGAGCAAACCATCCAAATACTTTTCTTATCCGTAGCATGTATAATCTGCATCTTAATGCTGCTGAACCTTCGTCTATTCCTGCCTGTAGTTTGATTAAGGGAAAAAGAAAGGTAAAAGAACTGTAAACTAGTACACCACAAACCAGGTTAAGTACTAGGCCTGGTTGTGTGAGTAGACAGCAGCCACTGACACACAAAATATTCAGTAGCTGTTCGATACATGCCATCCAGTGCCACTGAGTAGGAGCAGAAAAGATGATAACTTGTGTCTCTAACTCTGGTTTAATTAAGAAATTGGAGGACATAGTGAATGTAAGAGACTGGGACTCACAGGGCTATTTGTAGTCAATTTGCGCATCTGTAATTTCTCATTTATTTGTAATGTTTGAAATTTCTAAAACTAAATTTGATTACTGAGTGGAAGGCTGTGTCAATGGGCAGGGAAAATGGAACTTCACTGAAAAGCACACACTGAAGATAAACCAATGTAACATTATAAATATAAATATAGACATATTTTATCTTCACAAGGTTGTTGTGGAAGGGTTGTGAAGATAAAGCAAAACTGAAAAAAACCATTAACAGTTTTTATACAAAATAGCTTTTTTTTTTTGTGATATGATAGAATATTTAAGCAAGCATCTTAAAAAAAATACCACAGTTATCAGATTAGAATACATAAAATGGAAAATGGAGGCATTGCTCATTCTGCTTTTGCCTGTCATCCTCACTGGTTATGGATATTTTATGGTCTTTCTGAAGTAAATAGTACAGAAGGGAATATACAAAGCATTATTTGAACACATTTTTTGAATGTGGTAGTACATATTTTTCCAGCCCATAGCAACATATCAATGCCTTGAAAAGACATAAAATAAGCAAACATATAGCAGGAATTCTACTTTATCTATTTTTCCTGCAAATGGAGAAAAATAATGTTTTCATCACAAAATTTTACTGGCTATCTACTACATTACGGAATGAGCAATCTAAGTATTCAATTTACTACACTATTGTCTTATACTTACTGACACATTATCTCAGTACTTTTTTATTAAAGAAGACATTAATTTTTTTTCATAATGACATATACTATTAAAAATTACAGGCAACTACTTAGATGATATTTTTATCCACAATGAAAATTTATGAACTAATGCAGTGACTTTTTCTAAGGAATTTTTAGCATTTCTAGCACTTTTTAGAGAAGATTTAATGAAACCCTGCTTTCAACTAAAATGTTTATTCAGAAACACACAAATCTGCTTAAGAGGATCCCAAAATATTATTTCATTCATATTTTCTGCATGTCTGTGCTGTAGTATATTTAGAATTTATGAAACTTTTAGAAAGGATGTTTCAATAAAAGCATATGACAATAAGACAACTTAATGCAGACCTTAAATATGTTTTCAGAGTAAATTACAAAAAGAAAGCAGTGCAACACTGTGCACATCTCTTGCACAAACAGAAGAGGTCAAACTTCAAAACAAATACTGCAGTGTTAGGATTAAGATATTAACAACATATTTATTTTAGGGATATTCTTGAACAGGCACCAATTACATTACCTTCAAATTCAGAAGACTTGGTAAAATGCTCATACCTAAGTGGAACTGGTTTAAAGAAAGAATTAGTAGTTTATTTACATAGTGCTGATTGAAGATGAGATACTTCATGAGTCTAACATATAAGGACTCTTGTATTTTACATGATATTCATACACAATTGAAAGGGCAATTTAATACAATAGGTTATTTTGTATAAGCTACAACTGCTGCCACACATAGCTGTGATCTTATGGGATACTTAAACTAAAATTTATATAGGGGTGTAATTTTTACAGAAATGCAGTGACATTTCCAAATTGTTTCATGTGTTGCAAGAGTAAATAAAAAGACAATGAGGGGAACTGCTCTAAAATGTTTAATATGTCAAAAATATTACTGTATAAAACTATTTTGGAAATCATGACATTACTGGTGATAACAGGCTTGCTACTGTAAAATGGTTTTTATTTGTCAAACATATTTTACTGTATTTTTTATGTCACTTTAGAAAAACTGAAGGTATAAACAGAATTTCACAAGCATTGCTGGTATACAAATTTTTTTTTTTTTTAAATCAAAGGGATACAGAAATTAGTTTAAAACATTTATTTGTGAATGTATTGAAAATGTATAAATATATTTGAGGAAGTATCTCAGAAAGGTTAACAATTTTTGTAGTAACATAACATATTCAAGACTTTCAGAAATTAACAGAGATAAAAACATTTGGAAGTTATTACAGTTCTTTGTGTTAGAAAATACTGTCTTATTTCACTCTATTTTTAATTGTTCAGGTGGCATGAAAGTAATGATATGAGGTCTAGAAACATCTGGAAAGCTGTTACTTAAGATGAGACAGATGTTATTTTTATTTCTGTTTCTCTGAAATATAGGAAATCCTGCATTTCTCAACTCTGTCTGTGGACCTTCCAGGAGCTACAAAGTGATGGAATATGGAGACTATAGAAGCTAGATATCTGCTGTCACAGTTATGGTCATTTTCTCCTAATTCCATTGCAGAGAAATATTACAGAATTGACCACTGCAGGTAACAGGATTCTAATAGGATTCTTTTGCCATAAGCTCTCTACCGTTTTGCTCATCAGAACAGTATCATGGATATTTGTCTCCTTACCATGAACTATTTATGAAGCAATGTTTGCAAACAGCAGAGATATCATAGCAGCCCCATAATCATTAGTTCAGGTACTTAGGTTGTTCAGCATAACATAAGTAGGTACATAAATCAAAATCAAAGGTGTGTAAAATATTAGGCACTGTAAAAAGGCTATTTCCCTCTGTGAATTATGTATGCGTGTGTCTGAAAAAGAAACTGGCACTGAAGGGCTCAGAAATATGACAATGGCAAACTCCAGTTGAAATAAATTCTGTTTTTCATCAGCTATTAATTATTTCTGCTTGGTATCATAAAGTTTGTACATTATGATAATTTTCACTTAGCCTTGTTTCAGACGTGGGCTGAAACATATTTTGCTTCTGTTCAAACTTCTAGCTGTAAGATGCTATAGACCAAATAAAAAGAATCACTAGCATCTAGAACAAAGAGTAGGTGTCATAGGAAAGAGCTATTGAGAGTAGACTGATAAAAAAGGTGAAAAAGTCCTGAAAAAAAACTCTTTAAAGCAAGGACTTCAGAAATTACCTTGAAGCATCAAGAAAGTATTGCTTTTATAAAGAATACATGGAGGATAAAGAAAAAATAGAACGTCTAATTCCAGTAAAAACTGTAGCTATTGTTGTGCCTTAAGAGATGAGTCTTCTTCATAGATTTCCCTGGAACAATACACATAACTTCCCTACACCCTAAAACTGATGGTTTTAAACTTAAACCCCACGCAATTCCTTTTGCATAAACCAGTTTTTCAACTTCTCAGCTTCTAACTATATCTTTAAAGCTGCAATGAGCACAAATAAGGTGACAAAGCTTTTGTGTTCTTGTGTGCTGTAATGACATGTTGCTGCTCCCTGTTCTTTTTACTCCTCTCTAAAACTGTGTGCTTCCCAGAACCATGCAGATTAAAAAAAAAAAAAATTAAAAAATCTCTTCAGCAATAATAAAACAGCAAGAGGCAAGTGGTAAAGAACTCAGCCTGTCACCTGAAAGATTTGTCCTAAGCTGCTTAAAATAGTTGGCAGAGTAACATAAATATTTCTGTAGCGCTAGCCATTTGACTTTGTATGTCTGCTTTTGCATGAAACGAAGTACCTCAGAAAATAATACCTCCTTAATGTAATATTGTGGACATCTAGATCTGGCCACATTAATCCAGACATTTCCGGTTTATTTCTTTCAACACTACATACATTATTCCATTGCTCTAATTTCTGTTCTACCATAACTTATTAAGATATTACTGAGTTAACACAAATGCTGGCCAAATAATCCCTCTTTCTGAAAAGAGTATGCAATGCTTTGAAATGAATGCTCTCTATATGTATACAATACATAATGTATAATATGTAGCGTGTCCTGATAACTTTTCTGTCACAACCTAAAATGTATAAGGAAAAGTGCTTCCATTGTAATAAGGAGGCTGCATAAACATCCTGAGCTCATCCCATCCATATTACTTGGACTAATGAAGGAAGTTCTAAATCTAATTTTACAAAGGGATTCATTTCTACCTTCTAAGAAGCAGGAATTCTAGGAACCATTTTAATTCAACAATCTTGTCCTTCCCTTCCTGTTTTTATGACAGCAACAACTCTATCTGCCATTCCTACTAGCTTGTCTTGCTGCTAGACCTTTATCTACTACTAGTTCTCATAAAAGAATAAATCACTGTTAAAAAAAGTCTTATTAGAAAACACTAGGTATTTTCTGGTCCATAGTTTATGGTTGCAAATTATTTTTTTATCTTGTTATTCTCTGCAATAATTATGTGCTGGTTAGTTACACAGGTTTCACACTTTATGAAAACTGTTATCTCCCATTTCATCATTAATTAAACTTGTTTTTCACCAGTCCTAGCCAGAGAGCTGGTCTTGCACTCAGTAGTTGTATGCCGTCTCATAGTTTTCCTTGATTTTGAATACATTGTTTCAGTAATTTTCTTGTCTTGGAACACAATTGTTATCAGAAAACTTCACTATTTTTACCAAACTCTCCTATCTTTCTTTTGGGTTGCCTCTACAAAATTAAGAGTTTTGTGCTTGCCATTATCTACAAGAGCATGGTCTAATGCCCATATTCTTGTTTATTTATCCTCTATTTCACTTATACATGCAGTTGAATTGCTCTTTGGATCTTTTTCATGTAGACTTTTTGGGGAATTTACGAACAGTGGCTGAGGCTCAGCTACAAATATTTCAACATTATTTAAATTCTATAGTTTTGCTTACATGTCCTGCCTTGTTCTTCAGTTACACTAAATTTTCATTTCTATTATTAAGATTAATTCTAAGAATGGGATTCTCCAATACTGGAAAAGCAAGTTGAAAAATTAGGCAATAAAAATTCTGCTATTTGCCCTAAGTTGTTCATTTCCTCCTGTTTTCTTTGCATTTAGTGTGCAGTATTTAAGGAGATTCAGTGCTGCCTATATGATTAACAGCCCAAACCCCCATGTCATCCCAATTGCCTTGCTCAAGCCCTTGCTTATCAATTACTGGCAAAGTATTTGAGAGGGGTTTTCTGTACACCTCTTGGGAAACTTGTTCTGCAGCAGTGATTCCGAAACTTGTTCTACAGCAGTGATTCCAATGCTTTTGCAATAATGGCCCTCTCTACAACGTTCTTGCAACTTCGAATATACCATCATGCGATTACAGAGATCATAATTTTTTTAACTGTTTAAGCTGCTTGTCTGGACAATTTAACTTAAAGTCATGGTCTAACACTCTTCCATGATCTATGACATGAGACCCCAGTTTTGTTACACAAATATTATAATCTATCTCCTTGGAGGAGGGAAACCTCTGCATCTAGGGCAAACAGCTCAAGACGAAGTTTTACATTAATGGTATTTATAGAATTTTAGAAGTCTTTATAGCAAAATCAGACAATTGTATTTCCCTAATGTATGTGCAAGAACAAAGATGCACAGCTTTGCTTTATACGACAACTAATCATGACTTCATTACCTTCCTACCAATTTGCTGTGGTAATTCTGTCCTAACATCTTACATTAACTTTGATAATGTCCAATTCATATTCTATCAGCTTTTGTCTTCTCTGACCTAGCCCAGCTCCCTTTAGTCAGTGTAAATTCTCTTTTTCTTCTAAATAGGTGCCACTGTCAATGGTATAATTTATGGTCCTGTTGTACCCATCTCAGATATGGTGTTCTATAGAAAGTTGTTAGAATTTGGTAAGCACAGCAACATTTTGTGATTCCTGTTACACCAGACTTAAACTTCCTAATGACTGGTCCGTTAGCTACCGGGAAGTTTAATCCACATGCCATTAACTACTAAGTCAAGTGTCTTGGAGTAATCTACCTATGTCAGTGTGATTGCCATTTGTGATCAGCTCTATAATCCTGACAAGTTTATCAGGAGAAAAAGGGAGAACATGCAAGACAAAAATAGATAAATTATAGAAAAGAAAAGAGAGGGAGTAGATTTCCTCGAACTGCTTTCAGCTAAAATACTGTAATTTTCTGTCTCTCCTTTTTTTGATAAGAATCCTGAATAAATGGTTACATTTTTCCTAGCATGAATGATCAACTCACTTCATGAATTATACCTTTTACCCCTTCACAATGCTGAATTTTCCACTTTCCAAGATTTGTTAGCAATGTATGTTACTGATTCACATAACTCCCCTACTACTTCTCAGAAGATTCCTAGCTGCAAACTTCAAGAATTCTTAAAAAATTCCATCAAAGCTCCCTGAGAATCCTGGCTGCATGTTTTTTTGATTCTTCAGAAACTGCACAAAAATGTTTGGAAAAGACAATTTTTTCTGAGGAATGTTAAGAAAAGGCTTGAGTCACATATCTCTCTATAGATCATTTCTGAAAAAGGTTTCAAAAATCAATATCTTGTGTCAAAAGCTGTTTTTGAAAAACAGCGTTTCTTAAAGATGCTTCAATAAGCAACTTGCATACCTCCCCAGTGATGTTTGGGTATTTTTACCTGAGCACCTTTCGGTAACCTTTACCTTAATAGTAAAAAAACCTCAAGGTATTATATACTCCTGATTCCTAGGTATTATATCCCTATCTTTGTAGTTAAGTAAATTACAAATAATAGTATTGTCATGTAGCACTTGCAATTAATATATTTACTATCCCATATCCCTAAGACATCCCTACTTTTATAGGCATAACAGTGAAGACTTTCAAATCCTGCTCCAATTCCAGTTTCAGTAATTGTACTCCCCCACTACTTCAATTTTCTAAATTTTCAGTGCAGTTGTTAATTAGGTAATGTATCCTTCTATTCCTACATGGAAGCGCATAGCAATGTTCTGCACAGTTGAGCTGTTGCTCTGTTCCACCTTAGCAGTTCTTGTACACTGAGGGAGAGATTGTGTCTTTTAAGCCATGGCCCAGGGAAGCTGTCAGCACCTGTTGTGATTTGCCTTGTTGTACATACGGGGAGCAGCCCGCTATATCCATTAGGTGAGGGAAGATTACTTCCCTGATGTGCCAGGCCTTCCTGGCAGCTCGGCAGGAAAAGAAACCATTTCCAACTTGCTCCAGTTGTTGTACTTTCAACAACTTGCATGTATTTTTCTAAATCTACCTGTCTGTTTTGTCAATTTAGTTTGTCTCTGCTGGCCAGGCGCGCGTCTACGTCATCATAACAATTGACTCAGAAATACTAATTCTAAGTGCTGAATCTAAACCAACATAGATTTAATAAGTATTATATTATGAGAAATTAATAATAGGTAAACTGGTAGCTATCTTTCCAGTCTTTTAACACAACTGATAGACCTGCTGCAATTCATGATGGTTTTATGTTCTTTGAAACATATTCTTTTCTACTTACATTAAAGACAGCAATAAATTCAACATATATTTGTAAGTTTTCTGCAGCACAACAGAAAATGGAAGAAATTAACTATTACAGTTCTCACCTGTTTTGCAAATGCACATTGGATTTCCATCTACTTGTGCCAAGCAGGTTGAATTGTTTATACATGGATTGTAAGGCAGCTCACAGGGACTGAAGCGCTGGTGGCAGAAGTCACCAGTATAAAATGGAGGACAAATGCATACAAACTGCCCCGGCTTCACAGATTCAAAACAGGTGGCTCCATTCAAGCATGGTTCAGATTCACATTCATTTATATCTTCACTGCAGTCTGGCCCTGTCCACCCTGCTGTACATGTGCATCTGGAGGGGGGAAAAAAAAGAAAAGGAGTACTGATGTGGCAGAATAAAAATTAACAACTTAGCCCAATCACTTCCAATAATTTCTATTTAAAAAATAAAAGAAAATCTAAAACCAAAATCAATATTATTTTTCTGTGAATAGCTTTTCTTTTCCTGGTAATTGTATCAAAATGCATTATGAATAAAAGTTATATTCAGGTTCTTCTCCCACAATTTATTTGAGCAAAAGCAAAAAGACTTATTCAGGTCCCAGTATCACTTGGAGAACAGTCTGGTTTAAGAAATGCAGACAGAATCGTGTTTGGACTTTTTAAGATGAAACAACAACACAAATTATCAAATATGAAAAGTAAGTTTTCTAAATGTTAGAGATTAGAAGGACATCTTTTCCTATGTGTGAAACTAGTAAGTACTTCAATGTTTGGGATGAAATGCATCAGGTAGCATATCCAGTACACTTAAGAAAGCGAGTAGGAGGCATGAAGGAGCCTAATTTCATTGTGTTCTTTCTCTTTTTTGTATGCTTTTGTGAAGACCTGTTAGAGATAACACAGAAGAGAAAACTTCAACCAAAATCTAAATTACATCCAATTGTAAAGAACCTATCTTCATGAATCAGAAAATCTATTTTTATTCACAATATAAATATGATACAGTTCTGTAAATTCAAAGAAAACAATTTGCTAATGATTTCAAAGTTTGCAGAGCCAAATTTCTTCACTACCTGCAAGAAAAGTGGCCTCTATGTACTTTAAAAGTCATACATTCCTGTTACTTTCACTGAAAATAAAATTGAACTTAATTTTATTTTTGCAACTATTTGGCAGGACAAGAGACAATATGAAAGATGAACTATACCAGCTCTTGTCTATTTAGATAAATATTGATTTCAGGTATTAAACCATTCAAGTATATCTTCATAGTTATAGTTTGGTAAGATAAATTGTTCTTAAATAAGAAACAGGTTGTATAATGCAGAACCTGTTATGTAGTTCTGTTCTGTAAGGCACAGGTATTGCTTGCCACATGAATCAAGGCAAATTTCGCCCCTTAAAAAACCAGTCTTTTCTTTCAAATTTTCAGTGTTCTGTGTTATTTATTTGTGGGATACAATTTCCATGTAACATGAAATGGAATGCATATTACAAAGGAACCTTTTCATTTTAAAGGCCTGAGTATTTTAGCATTATGGATTCAAAAATCAGGTTACTGTATTTTTCTCATGTTAAAAACTAATAGCTGTTACTATCAAAAAGCATTCAGACATTCTGAAAATAACTGACAAAAATCACATTTCAGGACTCATCAGTTATGATACTCAAAACATACTTTTGGAAATATGGTTAAAAATAAATGTGTTTTGTTATTCTGTGCTTATGCACAACAAACATACCTGCTTTTGCTATACGTGGCAGAATCCATGTATTGTCTGGAAGCATCATCCACTGAATAACACTGCCTCCCCAATCAGTGCTTTACTGAGTATTCTCTTAAGTAGTCAATACATAAAAGCATCAGACTCTTACAAATTAAGCATCTCCAAATGTCTCATACTGAACATAGTAGAACACTCTGACCCAACAGATCAGAACACAGATGTTAATTGTTTTACAGCTGCTCATTTTTTTCTTGACTTCTTTTATGAAGTTCCAAATAAATTAGTACTGATGCACTACTACAAATTGGTATGTAGTACTTGGCTATGCTCCATTTTTAGCTTAGAAAGCTCATTAAATGGAGAGCCTTTCACTTTGTATTAGGAGAACATGCTTCAGTTCTGACCTGGTTCGACTTTATGGACATAACTGAGGTGCAGAGGAGCAAACATTAAACACGTTTCATTCCCTTTTTTCCCCCTAATGAGTTTCATAACTGCCTTTGAGTTATCAAAACTGTTCTGTGTGACTACAGGGAACATTAGGTCACTAAAACACAGCAGTTATCTACACTACACAACTAGACACTCCTACCCTGGCTTCATGCCAGCTACCAGCAGAGATGCAAGAGTCAATATTAATGCAAAGGAGACAATTAATAACAGAGCTTTTTGTACTCCCTTCTGGATTATTAAAAATAGTTACTGGAGTCCTCATTAAATGTGAAAAAAATACATAGTAGCATCTATCCTGAGGCCCCGTTTTAAGAACCAAGACAAAATATTGTCTTAATGAGAACTGTTATTTAAACAAGGTAAGGAGGTGTTAGGGCTATTAAAAGTACATCATAAATTAAGCTACTATAGCTGGTATTCTTGGAAATTATCTGATCAAAAGGAAAAAATGCAAACAGACTTTTTCAAAATGACTAATTTTTTTTCACTCCATTAGAAAAATCAAGATGATTTCTAGAATTCTCAGGGAAAAAAAAAAAAAAAAGAGTGATATATGCTTTTAAGGGACCATATAAAGTTAAGATAGTCAATGCTGTACTTCTTTCCATTGTTTTACCAACTTACCTACACAAATATTTTCTTTCCAATTAAAAGTCTAAACATTCCCATTGACACTAGAAAACCAAATCATTACTCTTTTATGTAAACTATTCCTTTTCATAATATAAGCCCCACATACTGCTTTGTGATGTGTAGAACTACTCCAACACATATAAGTCAGCTTCCATAAGTATTATTTCTTTACTTTCCATACACCTCTCCATAAATTGAAAATCTTTCTGTACAAACAGAAACAAAAGGAGAGGACAATGAAAATACACAAATTGTATTCATGGTTTTGTATTTTATCACCTGTTTTAACATTAAAGTAAAAATTTAAATTGTAAGACATAGTAATGAATTGTATCCAGAAAAGTAATGTTAATAAGTTCCTCTGTCTCTATATGATGAGTTAAGTATTAAATTATTTGGTTCTTACTTGCTTGAAAACTGCCCTTCTACTTCTCACATTCCAGTGATATATATAGGTATCACCTGCCTCACATTTTACCTTAAATGTTTTAAGGAATTAAATAATAGGAAAGAGTCTTAAGAATACCTAAATTGTTGATTTTGGAAAAAAGGTTTCTGAGGCTCATCTAGACTCCCCTGCTCAAAACAGGTACAACTAGAGATTTCTCAGGTCTGTGTCCAGCCTGGTTTTGAGTACCTCAAAAGATGGAGACGCCACAACCTCTCCGTGTAATCTATTCCAGCACCTGACCTCCCTCACATTAAAAAAAAAAGGAGTATTTTTTTAATCATCATGTGGAATTTCATGTAGTTTACCTTCTGCCCACTACATCTTTTCCTGTCACTGGATACCCCTGAAAAGAGTTTGCCTCCATTCTTCTCACTGCCTTTTATCAATTATTTGCACACATTGGCAAGAGCTTCTCTGAGCCAAAAGCATTTTTTCAGCATGCTTACTGGAGAGGCAGTCTCTCCTGAATCTTAAGAGCTCCAAAGTGGCTGTCTATCAATTAGAAAATCATATTGGTGGGTTTATTCCAACCTAGCTCAGCTAGAAGCTCTGAAAAAATACCAAAGCTTAACAAAAGCACACGGTGTGACTCTTGGGGATGGTCCTGTGCCGGGTCAGGAGTTGGACACCATGATCCTTGTGGGTCCCTTCCAATGCAGCATGTTCTGTGATAAGCAGTAATGTAGATGAATATTCCAGAGCAGAATAAATTTCAGAAGAAGCTATTTTTTTGCTTTTAGACCTCTTCCTTTATAGCACAAAAATGCAAGAAACCAGTCTTTTTAGTCCTCTGTACGAAAAAAATTTCAGAAAATATCAGTCAGAACACTTATCTTTGCCACAGATACAGGTGGTTTTGCAGAAAAAAATTGCAATATTTAAGAAGCAACAGACCTGCTTTTTCCTCAGTGGTTCAGTCAAAGAAACAGGAATCCTAAACTTAACCCTCAGCTACAGTGTGCCCATCATTCAACTGCCTCTTTGACAGATTCTTGATGAGAAATAGTGAGACATTCAGTGAAGTTTAGGTCAGCCTGTTAGCCATACAATACATGCAACAATGGGCCGTTCTACAGTAAGGATTTATGTAGTTTAGTGCATTCAAACAAATCAGCTAACAGCCTGAGAAACCAGAGTACTTGGTGACAAATTCATTCCTTGTAAGCTAAAGGCTGTTGGATCATATGAAGTAGTGAAATGAGAGCTTGCTTTCAGTACATGTACAGCTTGAAATTTAGGGCACCAACACACACCACAAAGCTCTAAGGACATAAACTTCCAGTCACTGCAAAGGCTTCAAACACTCATGTTTCTATCTCTTCTTTCCTCTTGTAAACATAATTTTTTCTTTCATACTCTGAAAGTTTAATATGATCTTTGTTCCACAGACAGCTACCTGACCTGTTTCACCGTCTTCGACCTGCAAAAGCTGTCATGAGTTTATCTCTCAAATTCTTCTGGTGGTTCTAGTTCTCTGCTCTCATACGCCACCCCTACATGGTCTCCTCAAATTTTCACCTATGCCTCTCTTCCTCTCCCCTAAATTCATTTAAGCCTGCCTTTACTATCATTACCATTATTCATCCCCTACTTTATTCCTAGAGCTCTCCATTTGTAACCAATCAAATGTGACACTGATTAACTAATTAGAAAAAGCATTAGCCTGGGCTGCAGTGCTTATGCCCTGATGGATTTAACAGTCTTGAGGGATTTGGGACAGCATATGAGTAGTCAGGACTCTGAATTTTAGGAGAGGAATCTTTTAGCTGATTAGCAGTTTAGATTAGATTTCAGTCCATGGGATCCCCTAGGAAACTGCTTTCAGGGAAAAGGGATCTCAACAAAGCTGGCAGCTCTTTAAAGATATTTATTTTAGAGCACAGAAGTTCTTGATTTCCACATTTGAAAAATCAGGTAAAGAAGGCAGGAGACCAGCATGGTTTAGTAAGTATCTCCTGGGTAAACTGAAGTGTAAGAAGGAAATGCACACGCAAGGAATAAAGGACATTTATCCTGGGAAGAATACAGGATGTTGTCTGGATATGTAGGAGTGGCGTTAGGAAAGCTGAGGCCCATTTGGAGCTTAATTTGGCAAGAGCTGCAAAGAATAAGAAGGGATTTTCAGGTATGTTGGCCACAAAAGTAAGATTAAAGAAAATGTACCTCTGCAATAAATAAGACAGAAGAACTGGCAACAACTGACAGAGAGAAGACTCAGATATTCAACTTTTTTTTACCTCAGTTTTCACCATTTATCTCGCTTCCCACATCTCTGAAGCTCATGCTACGTACTGGGGGAATGAAGTCCTTCCCATCCTGGGAGAAGGTCAGGTTTGAGGAACCTGAATATACCTAAGTCCATGGAACTCCATGAGATGCACCCCAGGGGCCTAAGGGAATTGGCTGATGTAGCTTTTCAGCCAGTCTCAACCATAGATGAGAAGTGATGGCAGTAAGCAAGTATCTAGTGCGTGGAAGAAGAAAAATATCATGTGCATTTTTGAAAAAGGTAAAAAGGAGAACTGTAGGAGCTACTGACTAGTCAGCCTCACCTCTGTGCTAGGGAAGACCAAATGGATATCAGTAACAAGAGGGGTCCCTCACAGTCTAAATGGGGACCAACACTATTTAGCATCTTTGTCAATGACATAGACAGTGGGATTGAGTGAGCTCAGCAAATTTGCAGGTGATTCCAAGCTGAGTGCTGCAGTTGATTCATTGAAGGGAAGGGATGCCATCCAGAGAGACTTTGACAGGGTTGAGAAGTTGGTCCGTGTGTACCTCATGAAGATCAACAAGGTCATGTACGAGGCCCTATTCCTGGATCTATACAATCACCAGCATCAATATAACCTGGGGGATGAATGGATTGAGAGCAGACCTATTGAAAAGGTGGTGGTGGATGAAAAATTGGACGTGAACCAGCAATGCCCACTTGGACCACAGAAAGGCACCTACATCCTGGGCTGCATAAAAAGTGCCTAAGTTGAGGGAGGTGATTTTGCCCCTCTACAGTGCTCTTGTGAGAACCTCCCCAGAGTACTGCACTGAGCTCTGGGGTCCCCAATACCACACAGACATGGACCAGTTGGAGCGAGTCCAGAAGCTGGTCATAAAAATGCCTATAGGTTGAGGGAGTTGTAGTTGTTCAGCCTAGAGAAGAGAGGTTCTGAAGAGACTTAAATGGGTTTTTCAATATTTAAAGGGAGCTTATAAAAAATGTAGAGATAGTTTCTACCAGGATCTGTAGTAACAGGACAAGGGAAGAGTTTCAAACTGAAAGAGGGTAGATTCAGGCTTGAGATAAGAAATTTTTTACAATGAGGGTGGTAAGACATTGGAGCAGGTTGCCCAGAGAAGTTCTGGATGCACCATTCTCGGAAGTGTTCCAAATTTGGGTTGAACAGGGCTTTGAGAAACTTTAGCAAGTTAAAGATCTCCCTGCCCCATGGCAGATGGGTGGGTTGGACTTGGTAATCTCTAAAGGGCCCCTTCAACCCAAACCATTCTAGGACTCTGTGATTCTATGACTTTTGCCACTACTTGGATAAGGCCCCCAGCTGGGCGCTGACCCGACAATTTGGGGGCTTACCCTGAGCTGGGTGTCACTGGTTTAACCCCTGTGCTAACGCCCAGTGACAGTTGCATCTCCTGCTCCAGCTCCACCTCTGGTAATAGTCCCTCTAGGAAGGGGTGACACCTCTGGCTCCTTCCTGCTCTCACTGCCTGAAAAACCATAGACCTTTGTGTTGGGGGAGAGGTTTGGGGCCACGGTGCAGAAAGAAAGAAGTGGGCTGTGACTGGGAAATGGCCAAAACTGAGGATGAAACTAGTAGCTAAATCTGTTCTGTATTACAAAAGTAATATTATTTTTTATTCCAGTCTTTTTTTTATTGTGTCTTTTATTTATTTAATTGAGACATATATAATAATCTTTATGACTAATAGCAATGGGATAGAATTTCTAAATGATTGAGGCAAATTCATACGGATAATAAGGACAAAGACTAAAATTCCTCTTTCTTTAATTCCTGTAGTTAAGAAGTCAGGAACAATTAACTCCCGAAATAAAAATGCTGTGTTATAAACCTGCTTATTCATTGACCTTTTTTGAGGTGTGCCAGAAAACTTTTGATTAACATGAGTAACAGCAAGATCTTTTCCACATCAGTGCTTTCTACTTCACACTCCTGAACTGAATCATACAGTTCAGCTCAGGGATATAACCAATCCCCAAGGTCCCCCTGACTGTTGTAAGTAGTGCTGGCCACTGTGAAAGCACTGCAGTATCGGAGCATAGGGGACTGTATTTTTTTTTTTAGGATTGGTATGTCTTGTTGCCTGAAAAACTCTTAAGTTATTAAGTTATAACTCTTACGTTAAAATTAAAATCTTAATTAACTCTTAAGTAAAAATAATATATTTTGTTATAGTTTATATCAATTCCATCAATGATGGCATGTCAGGAGGTGAGGTATAAGACTTTCAGCTTTGCTTTTGAGAACTAGTAGGACATCATTATTACAATTAATTTTGATTGGACTTGAGGATCATAAAGATCCTTTCCAATCTAAAGTGATTCTATGATTACAATATCATCCTTCATTATTACAATTACTATGAGAGTTATCAACATTTTTTTGTAAACTAAGTTACCAGCTTGAGCACAGAGACTGAACTATCATCTTCTCAGTTTGATGTAAAAAAGTGCTATTAAACTATCACAGCTTTGGTTAGTCAATAAGGAAATTCAGTTCCCTGGGCCGTCAGTCTGACCATGGGAAGTTTCATTAGCAGTGAAATAAGCAATAGCTTGGTTTGATTTCAATGATGAAGTTCAGGGCAGAAAAAGATTAAACAAAGGAAGAAATAGCTAAAGAAGTTCATCCATTATCATGTGGTTTTGATTCCTCAATACAGTAACGTCTGCCATGATCAAGTGATAAATCTCTTTCCAAACTGTGTACAGCAAGAAAGTGGCCACACAGGAAGAAATATCTCATTTTACCCTCTCACCTCTCTCCAAAGGATTAACCAGTAAGTAAGCAAAGACCAATTTGTCCATCATAGAGTAAATTGATAGGTGAACACATTGACAGGTGACTGCACAAATTATACTTAAAAGAAAGTCCACCTGCCTTTATCAGCTGTTAGAATAAGGATAGGAAACTGAAATTAGGGAAAATCAAAATTGTTATCTTTGTCATACACACACATACCATTTTTAAATTTAACTGAGATGTAGATACTGGCTTATGAGAGGTACATACACCGCCTGCAGTATACAAGTTGAATCTGAAGTGGCGGCTAAGAAAGCATAGGTAAAGTACTTGGGGAATGGTACCAGGTAATAGCAGACATGCACCCCAAACTAGAGAAAAATTATTTGTGAGGTATACTGCTGGGAAAAGAGATAAAAAGATTAAGTTTCTACTATTTTAATAGTGTTCAACTGTGTCTTTTGCATGTTTGATGCATACAGAAAACCTTCAGAGGGCTTACGTAGTTTTCATTCCCTTCCAGTTCACTTGCTTCAGACTGTTAATGGTTGTTCTTTTTCTCAATTTTAAGATATACTTTCTTTGTTCTGTATACTTTCCTCCCATAATTCTGTGCTCATATTCTTCCCTTTGGTAACAATAACTAAAATTTATTCCTGATGTTCTGTGTATTCAGGAACATTACACTACAAAAAAACCCAAACAAAGGTATTTTAGAGGAACAGATAGAGAAAGCTGTATTTGTTTGTTTTCCATATATTTCTTCCTTAATCCTCTATTTGAAGCTATGAGTTCACACAATCACAGGGTAACATTCAGTTCAATGAGACAGCAAACTATATTTCAGCTTTTACTTTAAGCTCTGTTTCAGCTGCAATGCACACATATCTGTTTCAGGAAACAGAATTTTACATCCTACAAAGGGTATTCATACTTTCAGCTCCCAATTTTTTTAAATGCTGTTGCTTACTTTTTTCCATTTTCCTGAGCCACAATATAAGATACATCTTATGTCAGGCTGCATGCATCTTTTGGACTACTGGACCCCAGAGATGAGGTACACACTCATTTCCTTTTCAGATAAAACTATTTCCTTATTTATGTCAATAAGAATAACAGCAACTCATCCTATCTCTAAGGCCAGATAAAATTACATTGTTTTCTGTTCCAGTCAGTAAACAATTAAAATAATTAAAAATCACTAGTAAAACTGTCTCATTAGAAGGAATGTTTGTGCTTTAAAAGCACAAGTACTGAATGCTTTGAATACCTTTAATTAAGAAAGACAACAAAATAACTAAAAACTGTAATAAGTAAAACTGAAGATTATTGCTGTCATATGGCAGGATCACTTGTGTCATATGGCTTGGAATCAGAAAATAAAACATAGGTTTGGTATCAACAGTCTTGTTCATAGACCATGACCATGGTGAAAACTATTGCTGAAGTTCCTTCCCATCAGTCTTGCCTACTTAAATTCCTATTTTAGATGCAGCAGAAATTCAATAAAATACAAAAAAAATTACTCATGTATTTTGGGAGCATTTTTTACTCCTGCTTTACAGTTTTGGTTATTATCTAAGGTGCTAGAAAAACTGTTTACCATGTTCAAGTTTCTTAAAATAAATTATAACAATATTTAAAAATACTGAATCAGCCCTTAAAATTTAGGAACTTCTGTCTCCCAAACTTCCCAACACATACAAAAAAGGTACCATAGTCATATGAAAATTTTGGAATGCAGCTTAGCAAATTATCACACAACACAGGGTGAAGAGAAAGAAAGGTCTGTTTAAATTTGTGTTCTGTGTGTCAAAAGATTTTCTGAGTAGTAGCATTAATTTCTTGAATTACTGCAAATCCCCATAGAGAATGTATATGCATTTTGGCATGCGAAGCTGCTCTTTTGAGTAACATCCTCTATTAACTAAACCCACATTAGACTTCCTTCTGTTCCTGACAAAACACAAAGGGAAGAGAACATAAATTCCTTTTTATCTCACCGTCTCTTGTCACTAACATCAAGAGTTGCATTCTTTGCCTATGTGCCCTTCATCCCTCACTGGAACAACAATCAGTACAGCAACAACAAGGTAACTCAAGATTTCACCATGCAATCTGAGAGAAAATATGTATTTTGCAGCCTTTTTAACTGGCAGCACCTCTCCAAAGATTTGTCAGAGAGAAAATCCTTAATTTGTGAAAACAGAGCATCAGTGAATCAATGCTACGATGAACAGTAAGTAAATGATCTGCCTTCAGTATCTTGGGGGGTACTGACTGGCTTTGATAGGGAAAAAAAGAAGTATTATTTCATTGTTTCAAGAATCAGAGGGAATCAGTTGTCATGTGGTTTCCAAGAGTTACAGCAAGTTAATCTGTTAGACTCAGATGTTGAATAATTGAATAAATCAGCTATTGGGATTACTCCCCATCTTTCGAGGATTTTGAATAAAAGGCTTCCATCTCCCAAGTTGCCTGTTTGCTTGTGCTCCTCTCTCTTAATGTAATGCCGGTCTTTGACGACAGCTGGGTTTATTGCTGCACCTGTGGAAACTGGTATCTTCAGCACTATTTCCCCTTGGAAATCTCTTCCTCCTTAAGATTTCAGCTTAAAGAGCCTAGCTGTTATGGAAAGCAGCTCAATGCCTTTTCTCGGTTTTTATTGCTCTGATATTTTCTGAGAGTTACAGGTAACTCTTACAGTATCTTAGTATTGATTTTGAGACAAGTCCTCTTTGACCTGAGAAATCTGAAAGGAAGAAAAATGCTGCACTGAAAAAGTAGAAGCTATCACCTGAATACAGGTAACAGCCCCTCCAGGGGAAACATAAGTTAAATTTGGGAAGTTTAGCAATGCAGCAGTGTCAATTGACCTCAAAGATCTTCACCCCATATACAGAGATGGCACTGATTACAGAAAAGAAAAATGAACTCTCTGGGTAGAGTGCTCACAGTGGAAGGGACTTTCGCTCTGCGGGAGTAAAGGAGATCCTTCCAGGTCTGTTCCTTCCACCACAGGTAATCAAAAAAGGCCAAATAAAGGTAATTACAATTGCAGTCCTTATTAGCAATAATTAACATGGCAACATGAAGTGCTAGATAGCATGCTCCAACTCTGAAATTTTATGAAGCTCAAACAATACAAATCTAGCCTTGAAGATAGATTACCTTGACATTTGGAGAATTTGACATAAGAAACAATTGAACGTAATGCACGCCAATTCAGAAGTCTGCGCAAATTACCTCTGCCTAATGATTTGAATGGATGAGCAAAGAAATATTTGTCTCCCTCATATTTCAGATTGTTTTTGAACTCTGCAAGTCATTTAAGCAAGATGTCTCTATCAGTTTTGCAGGGGGGCGGGGGGATGTTTCCAATATTGTATGGAAAATTTTTCAGATTTGTTGATTGATCTTTACCTTGGGTCTAATCAAGCTCCAAGGAAGAGAATCACAGAAGAAACTGTATGTCTATGGCTCAGGCTGACAACAAAGCACTATCTGATTCAAGAATAGAGGCAAGGGTATAAGAAAACATGTATTTGAACAAATGGACTAATGTCTTTTTTTTTTTTTTTTTTAATTCCAAACACAGAAGACATCGAATATTTTATGCCTAGAATCAATTAGAGGCCTATAAAAAACTGATAACCAAGGATGGATATGGTATTTAGTATGGCAGAATATATCAGATCATCATGCCATCACTTAACCATATAGTATCTATGTTTATATTTTTGAAGAGAACTATTGAAACATTTTCAACACTCACCAGCAGTCATGCTAACTTCAACACCATAAATTTTCAAACTCAGATTTTCAAAGGAGCCTATACAAAATAAAACATTTGGAAAGGCTAGAGAGTGTCATAATTAATAGTGGCAGTGTAGAAAATACTTTAGAAATAGATTAAGAAGCAGAGATGTCTCTGTTTTCACATTTGTTAGTAGAATAAGTGAAAGAAAAAAAAGAATTTGCACAAACTGACCTTCATTAATGTGCCAAATTATAATCTTTTACCATTCACCCAATAGTGTAAGAGGGTTGTAACCCCCAAAAAATAACGGAGGCAGTAACATTTCATCTTTCAAGACTAAATTTACCAAAGATCACCTAACACATATCTCAATTAGGTTAGCCTAAGAATAATTATATAAGTAAACCCCTGAAAATTTTTTTCAAGGAATCATACAATTTCCAAGTATATAAATAGGAAAAAAACAAAATTAAGCATCTTCAAGCCAGATAGTATTTCTCAATATTATAAACGACAAGCAAACAAACAAATATATCTGCACTACTCAAATACTGCAATCACACATGAGGTAGCTATTTCTCTACTGCAGATTTTGTAACAAAACCAAATTTGATTTGTCATGTCCTGCCAAACAGCATTTTAAAAAATAGTTTTGTCCTTATAAAGATTATTGTTCCGATATAAACTATAAAAGCAAACAACAAAAATTATTTTCAGTTGGTCTGCAGGAGTCAGTTATGTCTTTATCTTCCTTTGATATCTACTGTAATATAAACAATCCAACTTTCTTCTATGGGTGTCTCACAGAGTTATTTCAATAGAGCAAACCTATGAAAATTTTATGACTGTCCCTTCCAGATAGGGAATGAACAAGTCCAAGAGGCATACATATAACAATGCTTATGGATGCTCACAGAGAGCTGTGATTTTTGTATTTGTGGTCCCTTTTCTCCACCTGTGACCTTCAAAGATAAAGGCTCCCTTTTATAACTCTGATGGATTTTTTTCGCATAACCAAACTGGCATTTGGTAGAAGAAAATATGACGGCTACTGCATTAGTCTGCTTGCTATTGCTGAAGAGTGAGCACTGGTTTATAGAGGACCTCTAACAATGTACAATCTGTAATTGCAGTCTAAATAAACTCCTATAATGCTTCTATTGATCTAACAGAGCACACACAGTTTAAATCCCAGACAAATCCAAAAAGACTATTAACTAAAATTTTATTACCTATAGAAACTAGTGGTGGGGAAGCCAGTGTTGATTTTCTAATTGTGTTGTGTATAGTTCTCTTATTCTAGAACCATTTAATGCGTAATTTGTACATGTGTACATATATTTCATTTTGTACTGTCATATATACACAATTATTTCAAAGATGCAACTGTTTCAGATGAATAACTCATACTTCTCAAACTTGTTTTTTCTAAATATACAATAATGCTTCTCTCCAAAACCATTTTTATAGTTCCTAGCCCATTCTAATTTTTTTTAAAGAAATTGTGACTGTCATGCTCTGAAAAAAATTCTCTCCTTCAAAAGGAAATGCCTCATGATTGATGATGAAACCTTGCTATTGTTTTGGCTGTGAATTTATTTCAAGACAAAATAAACACATGTAGCATCTTGACATTAAAACTAACACAATTAATTTACAAAAATTTTGACCCTTGTCCACTTTAGAATTACTTTAAGAACATAGGTGAAAGGAACAATACCTATGAAACCAATGAAATCTCTTCCAAGAAATTAAATATAGATTTTACTAATGACCTTTCAAATCAAAGGAAAAATTGCTGTTTTTATAGTAATGAGAATGGGATCTACATCCCTGTCCTTTTATGTGGAACAGTTTATTACTGATTCTCCATGGTTCAAAAGGATATAATGTCAGCAGCAATGCCCATAATCCTAGAAAAAATTTGTTCCTTTGTGCATGTATTAGACACTGCTGATGCATGAAATATCTAATCTGTAGCTAACAAAGACAGATGGTTTTCCCATTCATTTCTAATGAGCCATTTTTAAAGTGTCAGCAGCATTTTTTGTTTATTTCCTTGTTTAAACTTCCAAACCTTATTAAGGTTTTCCAAATTAAAAATGTGAATGTTCTTTTAGTAAGAGGTTAAATGAAAGGCAAAAGAACTAGCAGGAATGAGTCTATTATGAATCATCTGCAACAGAAGCATTATAATATTAGGACTAGAAATAATGCGTCAGTGAAATCTGTCTTGAAAACATTTTCAGACATTCTTTTCCTGCATTGCCTATCTTATTTCTATCCATTCTACTTTTAATTCTCACCATCCCACACATCATCACATCCCACTACATCGCACCCAAGAATACTTTGTGGTGGCAGCATTTTTGTTATTGACCAGAACTGTGGCTACAAAAGACAAGCCACTGAATTTCAGTTTTAATATCACTGCTACATAATGTGATGAGGGGGTGAATTATGTTGAATATGGTCTTTGTGTCCAGCAATTCAGCAAGTTTTGTCTACGAGGACGGTATGGTAGTGTCTGAAGTCTAGCTAAGGTCAAGTGAAAGAGCATCCTCTCATTAGCTGGCAAGCCAGTCATCTCATTGAATGCTATCATCAGGAATGCTTTCCCCTTTGTGAAACCATGCTCCTGGGCACATTCTTTTCTATCATGTGTGTAGAAACAGTTTCAAGGGTTATTCATTCCATCACCTTCCCAGGGACCAGGGTAAGGCTAACTGGTCCACAGTTGCCCAGATCCTCTTGCCTTTCTTAAAAGTAGCAGACATATTCTCCATTCCTAGCCTTCTTTTTTTTCCATTCCTTTCTCTGACATATTTCCATTTACTGACTTTCTTCCAATCCTTAGGAACCTCTCCTTGTCAGCAAGACCATTTAGAGAAAATCAAGAGTGGCTTCACAAGGACTTGAGCCACTTCCTTCGAGACTCCTGATATCTCCTACCAGGAGCCTGCAGCAGAGAGTCTCCCAGTGCTTGCCATCACTCATCCTTCCTTCTGGTGTTGCCTCATGACTCAGGTTTCGCTGATTTAGATGCTTCACAGGACAGAGCTTCTAGTTTTTCCTCTGCTACTGGGTGACTGACCCTACTCTGTAGTGGCAGAGCTCAGATAGGACAGGAGCCCTCATCCTGTCATCAAGGATACAAGCTTCTAGCCTTCAATGTAACTGGAGTCTCAATTTCCAAAGTCTTATGCAAAGACTCTTCTTGGTTCTCCTTCACTATGTCTGGGAGTTCATGTTCCTGTGTTTGCAGGGTCTTGGAGAGCATGATATTGTTCCCATCTCAGCTTCACATCCTCCTGACTGCTTCCTGAAGCTCCTTTACTTGGCAACACAGATCCTCCTCCAGCTACAAGTGCTTCCTCCAGGCAAGGACACTATCATCATCAGACTCAGCAATAAGTTCCAGACATTTCTGCAGCTCCAGGCCTACGGAGCTGCATCCTCCCTGAGGAGCTCAGTCTGGTTTGAGGTCTCTAATGGGCTGCTCTAGTCACTCCAGTGGATGGTCAGTGGTAGTGCCCCACAGTACCTCACTACCTCACACAGTATCCTCTGTGGAATTTCTGGCCCCTTCTACTATGTTGCCTGTGCTCTGGGCTTGGCAGTTACATACACTCTAGCACTTGTTGAAAGGATGCTTGGCTGTCCTTAATGTGGAGTCAGCTGGAAACAAAAAGCTTGAAGTCCCCATAAAACAAGAAAGGTTGGCAAAAAAGCTTGTGGGACACTGAACAGCTTGTTAGCAGTCACAGCCTTCTGTAGCTATCCCTTCTGGGGAGCACCAGGCACCCTGAAGCTCTTCAAAGGTTCACAGGAGTCCTCTGATGACCCCAGGAGTTCCCAGGAAACTTAGCATATCCCAAGCCAGAGCCCATAAACTGCTGTGCAAACTGCTTTGTCTGTTAGTTCTGTTCGTGTATTAGTACATTATTTGCAATGAAAGTGTCGAACTGCCCTACAGCAATGATGAATTTGGATAACTTATATTACATTTCATACATTCTCAAAGCTATGCCTGAGGTACCTTATTATTTTAGAAACTGGTTTACACTCCCTCCATTTAACCTGTGAGTTCATCAGATGATAATTTTTTGTCTCTTTGGGTGTTTGTAAACAAAATATATTATAAAACATTTTTTTAAAAATATATCACCGAATGATTAAATATACCAGGTGGAACAATGCTCCTGTTCATGAAGAAAAGGTTGATGAGCTAATTTTGGAGTGGGGGAAGTATTTTCCAGGTACTTACAGTGTTTTGTTTCAAATTTTAATGTTTTATTGGGATTTTGAATAAAAATGCCCTTGTCCTTTGAGAAGATTGTTGAATTATGGCTAAAATATGCCCTAAAGAGTGCAGAATGTCAGTGACTTCTTGGTAGATGCTGCTGAGGTGGCACAGCAATATTTTCTTGTTTGCTGATGGCAATAGAAACCCTAAAGCTCATTTCACTGCATTATAACAAGAAGCACACTACACATTCCCGGTTGTTGTGAGCAGTATTACCAGAGAGGAACCATAAAACACTTGCTAGCTGTGGAGGAAGCACTTGTTTGTGCCTTCACACATTTCATTAGCCAATTCTTTAGTAAATCCAGATAAATATTTTAAAGACGGTTTTGAGTAAGAAATGCATACATGACTTGGTACTAGGAGGAAGAAAAAAAACCCCTACAATTCTGGATGAAAGATAAGTCAGAAGTGCAACAGACAAATGCTTTGGGGAATGCCTCTATAACAAGAGAGGAAGAATTGGCCAAAGAACCCTGAAGAAATGCCAGATAAGAGTTGCAGCTTGCAATAAAATGTTTCAGCATTTGGCATCTGGATCATTAAATACCAAGGTGATTCCCATCTATGGGAAAAGCTGCTTCTTGCTTCTGGGGAAAAAAAAAAATTAAGGAAGAGCATAGCAGTAGTTAAAAGGAATGGCAGTAAAAACAGACAGCAGACAAAGCACAGTATTAAAATTATAATCGTATAATGACTTTAGAGTTCCATGATTGTTTAACATTCATTCATTTAAGGAGATGAGCATATCTTCAAAATACACTGTGTAAATAGGCATACTTTTACTTATAGATCTTTCAGATATTCACACATCCCTAACTTAGGAATCACCTGCTTCTACAACTCAGCACAGAACAATTCTTGCATATTTCTGAGAAAATGCAGAGGCTGATTTTGACCTTGTTTTTCCAAATAAATCCTTTGCAGAAGAGGGAAAAAGAAGCGAAACAGTATGCTGATTTTCTGTAATAGTACTGCAATTAAAATATGCATGACACTGAATGTATCCTAATGACATAAGACTGGTCTTTTTTTTAAGAGCTTAGCACAGGTAGATGACAGTTACACTAATGAAAAACTATTTTATTATTCTGAAAAGATGTGGCTTCAAATGCTAGGGGGCAAAGAGGGAAGCAACAGGGAAGATGTTGTACTTGGAAATATACTGAGAAAGTAACAAGAAAGGCAGGATAAGTCCAACTCTGGTTGACAGTATGGTTATCCAAACTGTCAGCTGGCAAAAATAATTATCTAAGCAAAGACAAAGAAAGATGATCATGGCATGGTTACTAATAGAAGAAGTATTGCTCAGGAAGACTAGCACAGTTTGAGATGAGTTCTGAAATCACTCAAAATACCCTCGTCTACAAACACAAATCATTCTTTCAACTGGAGTCTAAAGGGAGGTGGGAAAACCATGGCCTCTCACAGGACAGGATAAAGGACAAAAGAGTTTAAATGAAGAGCATTTAAATACAGACAACACTTTTGCATATTAGCAATAATTTCTCAGAAGTGCTTAAGGAATTTGAGCCTCAAATTTTAAGGCGACATTGGCAGTTGCCAACTTTCACCCTTGCAGATCTTAGTGGGAAGGAGAGGTTTCAGCATTTTGTAGCGCAGCCAGGTTTACAATACCCATAACTGTGAAGGGGTGAATGGAGACCTATGATATAGTTGCACAAACAGGATGTAAGTAAATATGCCAGAAGCAAAATATCAAGGATAAGAATGAGCAGGCAGGAAAAAACTCTGTCTCCAAAACAAAACAAACAAACAAAAAACCTAAATAACAAGGGACCCTGATTGCAAAATTAGTATGAAGGGTAGTTAAGATAGCATGAAGAACTGGACTTCAGTTTACACCGATATTATAAAAAGTTGTATTAGTGGATGGATTCAAGTGCTGACAAGGAAAACTTCTCTGTACTCAATGGAAGCAAATACTGAACCTGTCATAAAACATAAAAGACAGATGAATGACAGAAGAAAATATACTTAGGTAGGTCTAATTTCCTGTTTAGTGTGGAGAAGTCTATTTGTATGTTATAAACAGAAAAGCAGCACCAAGGCATCATTTTTATTCTGTATAAAAAACTCAACAAGAAGTATTGGCAAAATGGTGAATAGCATGAATATCTGTGATTCAATGTGAATATACAGAAAGAACTGAGTACTTTGGAAAGACACTTGATTCATTCTCCAAGTTCTAACATCATAATAATTACAGCCAAGTTTCAAACTATTCTACATCATTAGAAACTCCAGTTCATCCATAAAGTTATGTTTCCTTTTATTTGGCAAGAAGAGTTGAATAGATTTTCACTCAAAAGTTTGTAACAGCAAAGGAGACACAGGGGCTTTAATTAGGGCTTGATGTTACTAGGGCTAAACCTCAGAATTATCAGTACAATAGAGAAGAGATAAGGAATTCAGCTGATAGCAGATGAATCTGTCTATAAATGTTCAGTGCCATAATTTGAGATTTCGTGTTATCATAAGAATTAAAGTCACATGGTACTGGAAATATATGAATGAAATATATGCATTTAATTTTTCTAAATTAATTTATTTGTCATGTGCCATGTGCCAAACTGAAAACTGAGAAGGAAGAAAAAGATATTTCTCATTTTATCAGCTGAACATAAATTAACTTGAATGAAAGGGGACTTCTGTTAAAAACTATTCACATTCAACAATTCAAGCTTGACTACTGGTTCAGTATCTTTATCACCTGATTTTTTAAAATAAAAATATGCTTCTGAGAAGATTTTATTTTTTTTTTCCTGTTGGAATGTGATTTATTTTCCTATGATGGAATCCATAAAGAAAGATATTCATTTCCAGAAATCTTGTTGATACTTCAGTTTTGCCAGATAGTTTTCATTTCAAGATTCAACAATGAATAGCCCCAGATAAAGAAAATCAACCCAGAAGTGAATTTTTAAATAGTAATTGTGGTTTGTATTATTATTGTGTAATCCCAGATTTGAATTTGGCAGGAAAATGTTTCGTTCTGCATTATATTCACTTTTTTCCTATACAAAAATATTTTTAAGCTGTTGCACAATAAATTACTTTTTTTAAAGTAAATGATGTTTTCAGCTGGGCTTGCAAATATTTAAGAGAAAGCAAACTAATGAGGATTACCAAAGCATAAAAATGATAAATGTATCTATCCTTTACATTAATTTAAGTTGGAAATGATATCAAGTACCAGTCATGTTGTGGCCAACTTCAAAGAAATTCAGAAAATTCTGAGTATTGCTGCCAGCACCTCAACTTATAGCAGGAAAAAAACAGTGCCAAAACGTGGCCACAGGCAAGAAAACTTTATTGCCTATCACCGTTGGATTCTCAGAACAGTTGCTGGCCTGACTTTGATCCAGACTAATGCCTGTCCAAAACAATGCCTGGGCACAGCTCAAGAACACCGATGATCTTTTCTGTTAGGCAACTATATTCTGTTTTGAAAACTACATTTAATTTTAAAGATATGGCTGGATGTCCTCAGGTTCAGGTACCAGTTACTGCCACTCCTTAGCTCCCATAAGACAAACACTTTGTCTTGTTGATGTAGCTTTTAAGAGAAAAGTGTTAACAAACCAACACATTTTTTAAATTAAGAGTAATTATGGTCTTTTTAGCATCTATGTGTACAAACAAGGACAGGTCTAATGATTGAAATGAAATTGCTTTATATTATAAAAATAAAACATTGAGCTACACTAATTTTCCTTGGTGTTGCCAAGCCTCAGAGTCACTAGGTATCTCTGAAGATGTTGTTTTGTTTAGTGTATCACGCCCCTTGTATATGATGATTCAATGTTATGTCTGATTTTCCTGTTCTGTTATGTCAGCTAGAAAAAATAGCTCTGAGAAAAAAATATGTGTGGTGATTATGGTTCAAACCAATTTTCTTGTAAACATTTTCTGTAACAATTCAGTATTTGCCAAATCCAGAAAAAGTACTTTTTGAGCATTCTAATTTTCAATAAAATATAGAGAGTCCTTGGATTTGTGCATCCAGCTATGAATAAAATCAGAAAAAGCCCTATTACTTTCTGCAATATATATAATGCTTCTAGAGGCTTAAAAATTGGCTAAGTGTAAGGACAGGTAAGGATTCATGCCTGCCATATATCCGTGCACCTAGAATCGTCCTTGAGGGTGGCAGACTACAAAGAACTACAAGCATCAGAAAAATAAGAACCACAGAAGTAAAAATATTTTAAAAATTGTTTTATGTCCCAACAGACTTTAAAAAGTGAGAAAAAAGGCAATTAAAAAGATTTTAGCAGGTTTTCTGTATACTTTCTGTTATTAGAATAAAAATATTTTATCAAATTAGGATGTTTAAAACCACATAAAATACAGCTCTAGGACATCAAAACCATTTTGGTTAAGTTTTTAACATAAATTAATTAAATAAAAAATTATATTATACCTATTATGTTATTTCACTTAGTTATGTTTGGCTGTTTGGGGAATTATTTCCCCATTGTCAACCGTGGTAACTTTCCTTTCTGATTATTGTCTGTATTACCAGGAATATAATCACTGTACAACCACTAGCCTATGTACCATGTGCAGTTATACACAGAGATTATACCGATCTCTATATGCAGATACAACAGCATCTATTAAGAATTTACAGGACTCTTCCAATATTGACATCATAATATAGACAAACCCTGGCTTGCTGGAGCAGAACCTGATTACTAGATTGTGTGTGGAATCCTAATCCTCATGCTACTGAAGTAAAATATTTTTTAAACCATAAATGCACGCATGAAATAAAGATTGGGGTTTAAGTTAAAAATGATATGGTTAGCGTCAAATCCTCATGCTTTGTCTAAGGGGATATAAATTTTAGTTAAATTACTATTTTGTTGGTATTTTAAGCCACAAGGTGGCAGCAATGATATGATCTCCTCATCCAACTGCCCACTACCAATACTTTTACTCTTTAAAGCACCTCTTGTATTTACACGGCAAATATGAAAGGGAAACTATATTTTCTTTGGCAAAGTACAGCTCCAAACTAGGTTACTTGCTAAATGTTTTTAAATCATGCTTTTCTCTTTTCCTTTTTAAAAAAATTTGACATATACAGTTATTAGTTTATTATATCTGCTGGCTTCATATGAAAGTACAATGAAGCACTGTATCCATGACACAAGCCGTTTGTGCATAATGACATTTCCTTCCCAAGCTGAGAAACAAAACAATAGCTGGATGCATAAGCCTGGCCTTCCTGGAACATGACCATATAGTGAGAAAGTGCAATGCTTACCGATAGCTGTTGAAAAGGTCCATGCAGGTGCCGTTGTTTCTACAAGGCTCTGAATTACATTCATTTGATTCCTTTTCACAAAATTTTCCTTCCCATCCAGGCAAGCAATCACACTGGTATTTCTGTAGTACATTAAGTAAAATAAATGTTACTCTTTGTATTTTAATGTAATTACAAAAGTACTATTACTAATTGCTGGAAAACATTAACAGACAGCAAAACAACTTTAGGAGTTTTTTAAAAGCTGAGTGTATAAATAAATTGCCACAGCATGATAGTGAAATGTGTAATGTACCAGATTTGTGACATCTACAGGTGTTTAGAGTCTGCAAATAACCTTGCTGCATTTTAGGTTTTTTGTTATTAAAATTTGGAAACAGAGACAATTATGTTTCAAAGATATATGGGCTATGAATTTCATATAAACAGCAAAGAGAAATTATTTAATTTCCTAACACACTTTAAAAATATAATAAATTAAGAGTCAGAACTCTGAAGGGAGTCCAGATTGAGCAGTTGACCCAGACCTTTCTGTAATGATACTCTTACCCTCTCCTGCCAAATTAAAAGCTTAGAATATTTTATTGAAGCAAAGATAATAAGAAAGAAAGGAAGTTAACAATTTAAAGTCACACTAAGTATGACTGTCCTGGAGTGTGAAACAGCTCCACTGATACCAGTACTTCAAATTAAATTATTTACATGTATATTCTACTATATCTGGTCAAATCAACATTTGCATCAACCAGCTTGTACGTAGTGTATTTGTGATTTATATTTTCCCAAATGCTTTCTGTTTGTTTTGTGCTCACGTTGATGAACATCATTGCTACATTTTCTTGAGACACACCCATGATTTCTGTGACAGATTTTTTAAATCCACTGAGATAAACTTTAAAAGTCAGGAAATAAAATTGAAGGGTATCTTTCTGAGTTAAATAGGACATGGAACATGGGCAAATGGAACCAAGCTGGGTAAGAATGTGGGTCTGCTAGAGGATAGGAAGACTCTTCAGGGGGATATGGACAGGTTGGATCAATGGGCCAAGGCCAGTTGTGTAAGGTTCAACAGGGCCAAGTGTTGGTTCCTGCCCTTAGGTCACAACAACCCCAGGCAATGCCACAGTCAGGGGACAGAGTGGCTGAAAAGCCGCCCAGCAGAAAAGCCCTGGGGGTGATGGTCGACAGCTGGCTAAACATGACCCAGTGTGTGCCCCGGTGGCCAAGAGGGTCAGCGACATCCTGGCCTGTACCAGCAATAGTGTGGCTCGCAGGACCAGGGCAGTGATTGTCCCTCTGTACTCGGCACTGGTGAGGTCACACCTCAAGTGCTGTGTGCGGTTCTGGGTCCCTCACTACATGAAGGACATTGAGGGGACATTATTTCATCTCTGTGTACTTTTACAGTAACTGAAAGTGCAATGTTGCAATAAACTATACAGAAGTGTCAGCAGATAAAAAGGGCTTTGATAGATACAAGCCTTTACAGAGAAGAACCTGAGTTTTGGTGGACACCAAGTTGGACTAGAGCCAGCCACAGGCCCTTGTGGCCAAGAAGGCCAAGAGCATCCCAAGCTGCATTAGGAGGAATGCTGCCAGAAGGTTGAGGGAGGTGATCCTTTTCCTCTACTCAGCCCCGGGGAGGCCACATCTGAAGTTTTGTGTTGATTCTGGGCTGCCCGGTACAAGTGAGATATGGAGCTACTGGAAAGAATCCAGCCAGTAACACTATTAAGACATTGACACATCTCTCAAATGAGGAAAGGCTGAGAGAGCTGGGATTGTCAGTCAGGGCACAGCATACACCGAACAACACAAAATGACAAGAAGCTGCAGTAGAAAGCATGCAGTGGATCAAGCAAGACACTGAAGGAACAGAGTTTGACACCTATTTATATGCTGTTCCACTTTGTGGTAACTATGTATTACTATCCATTGGAGAGATGTTAAAATGAATGGTNATCAATGGGCCAAGGCCAGTTGTGTAAGGTTCAACAGGGCCAAGTGTTGGTTCCTGCCCTTAGGTCACAACAACCCCAGGCAATGCCACAGTCAGGGGACAGAGTGGCTGAAAAGCCGCCCAGCAGAAAAGCCCTGGGGGTGATGGTCGACAGCTGGCTAAACATGACCCAGTGTGTGCCCCGGTGGCCAAGAGGGTCAGCGACATCCTGGCCTGTACCAGCAATAGTGTGGCTCGCAGGACCAGGGCAGTGATTGTCCCTCTGTACTCGGCACTGGTGAGGTCACACCTCAAGTGCTGTGTGCGGTTCTGGGTCCCTCACTACATGAAGGACATTGAGGGGACATTATTTCATCTCTGTGTACTTTTACAGTAACTGAAAGTGCAATGTTGCAATAAACTATACAGAAGTGTCAGCAGATAAAAAGGGCTTTGATAGATACAAGCCTTTACAGAGAAGAACCTGAGTTTTGGTGGACACCAAGTTGGACTAGAGCCAGCCACAGGCCCTTGTGGCCAAGAAGGCCAAGAGCATCCCAAGCTGCATTAGGAGGAATGCTGCCAGAAGGTTGAGGGAGGTGATCCTTTTCCTCTACTCAGCCCCGGGGAGGCCACATCTGAAGTTTTGTGTTGATTCTGGGCTGCCCGGTACAAGTGAGATATGGAGCTACTGGAAAGAATCCAGCCAGTAACACTATTAAGACATTGACACATCTCTCAAATGAGGAAAGGCTGAGAGAGCTGGGATTGTCAGTCAGGGCACAGCATACACCGAACAACACAAAATGACAAGAAGCTGCAGTAGAAAGCATGCAGTGGATCAAGCAAGACACTGAAGGAACAGAGTTTGACACCTATTTATATGCTGTTCCACTTTGTGGTAACTATGTATTACTATCCATTGGAGAGATGTTAAAATGAATGGTACCTTTGAGTTCCTGCAAACTGTCTTTTGCTTGCCCTCTAAAGAACACAATAAATGCATAAATGACACTACAGTTATTCCTTGTACATAGCTTTCCCTTGTAAAATATATAGCACAGTATGCTTAAGAAGAGTGGATTTTACCAGCTATAACAGGGTCAAAATTTCTGATGCCTTGCCCACATACTCAGAACCACATATGTACATGAGCATGTCTTTATCCAGTTAACTGTGTGTGCTGTAAGAAAGTGCCATTTAAGATCATTTGCAAATTTTCCTTTCTCCAACACAGTAAATGAAGAATTAATCATTTCCTTTAGCCCTAGTCAACATTACTTTACTAGGTAGTGGCAGCTGAACACCTAGTAAACAGAAACTACAATGAAAAATAGTCATCACACACAACAAAGATCTGAATTATGAACAAGGCAAATCTTCAAGCCTGTCCTTTGTATAAATAGGTTGAGCAGAATTTTTACCATGCAGATATATACTCCAGATATGTTTTCCACGCCTAGAGAAAAAATGGAAGCAATTCAATTTTTAAAGATACCATCAGGTTGGAGCATTTTTGGGGCCTCTTAAAGTTTTTAATTCACAGAAAGAACAAAAAATACCTCACCTCTAAACAGAAACACACAAAAGGAAACACAGAAACATCCTTTTGTTCTGTGTTTGAAGTTCTTCTGCCAGACCATATTTTGTGGGGTGCCAACTCTTTTTCCATTAAGGCCAAAAAGGACGAACATATTGTAAGGCTACTTATCATTGGCACATAATGGGAGATGTACTCCAGCCCTCGATAGAAAACTTCATCACAAAACCCTGGTCTGTTGGAAGCAGGGCTTTTTTTCCTGCATAAAAACCTTCATGAAACTTCATTTTGTTAGTGCTAAGAGCAGTTCATTTAACCTTGTGAAATAAATGTGACCATAAAAATGTAAGCATCTGTGAAATCATATTTGCAATTGCTCTACACCATATTGAGATCCTAACATTATTTATGCAGCCTTTTTTGTTAATTTCAGGGTCTTTTTTGAGTTGCTACTTTAGGGTTTTACTTTTAAGTTATTATTGATTTAACTATTTGCATAATTGTACATATTCACTAACAAAATTAGATTCCCATTTGTCATTATGGCATTGTATTCATTGTTCAAGTCTGTTTGCATTTATATCCTAAATAAACAAGCTTGTTTAAAAACAAAACAAAATAAAGCAGAACAAAACAAAACCAGGGTAGCTGTTTATTTTCATTTGGCTTAACACTTTCAGTTTTACTATAGAAGTCCGAGCTAAAACAAGACCTATGCAGAGTGAAGTCCCACCAAACCCACTACTTTTCTGTCTTCTGATAATGAATTATTTACCTGTTCTTCACAGGTTGTAGGAAGAGTGAATGTATTAACAGTGCTGCTCCTCAAATTAAGGAAATTTGACTTCTGACATGAAGAAAGTCTGCAATTAGCTCTGTAGCTGCTACTCTAAAAGACATACATGGCTTGATCAAATATTAGTTAGTAACGCTGTAATAATCAGATTGCCTAACTCACAGCAAAGGGCTGAATGTCATGAAGTTTGCTATATGGTTATTAATACTGATGTTAATTGGAAAAACAATTATAAAAAGTGACATAAAAGAATAAGGTGAAAAAATATGAAACACGGATTCAGAAGTGTTGAAAATTAATAATTAAAAATCTAGTTTCTAAACAGTACAGATTGGTTTTGATAAGGCTACTATTTAAAAATCACCAAAATTAGTTACTGAATCTTATCATTAGAATCACTAACTGATGTATTCTTATATATTACTGTATTTAAAAAGTCTTTTTTCTATTTTACTCCTTCTATGTAAGTTACAAAGCCTATGTGTTGTTGTTTTGGGGTTTTTTTTGTGTTAAGCACTTAAAAATGTAAAATACTAGGGTAAATATCTTAATATTGAGTACTAGTTATCTGCAGAAGTTGAGGTAGCGTTAGGTATTGTTAGGTATTTTTAAACACTTCTAAATTCTCTATTTTTATTTATATATATTTTCCTATAAAATTATATCCTAAAAATGCTGACCAGCATATTTATTTGTTCTTCCAAACCTACTTACATTCTTTTGTACCCTAAGTTATTATAAATTATATATCATCTGATATAAAGGATAAACCAGGATTTTTTTTAATTTAAATTTTAAGCAAGGCTTACAGGAGAAAGAAAGAATATTTTCAATGTGCTTATCTCTCTAACATTTTAAATAATGTATAAGTTAAATTAATTTATATTTAAAACAGCTGGTACAAACAAAGTTTGGTAAGTTGTAATGAGTTTTGCCTTACATTGTAATAATTCTGTGTATATTAAAAGCATTCAACAAGTATACGTAAAAAAGTAAGATTTTCATCATATTGAATAGCATACCAGTGGTAAAGAGAACCTTAACGTTGTCATTCAGTGCAAGTTCCAGCTTAAAATATGGCTGGTACCTAGACATGCTGCGTCTTTATAACTCTAAATGAACTGTACTGTAATTTGTAACCACAAAGAAAATTATCTTAAATGAGAACACTCTTTATTTGCGCTGCAGGTCTCTATACACAACCATTTAGTAGAATGGTGCTTTGCTAAAAAATCATAATTATTGCTGCATTTGATATTGATAATTTTAAAGTGACATTTTTTGTAAAAGTATATTTTGGTGAAAGTTTAGTTCTCTTAAAATTGAATCACAACTAATGCTAGTAACAGGCTTCTCTTAAAATTATTTTAGATGTCATGTTGCATTTAACGTGCAAATAAATTCTGGCCTATGCCTTCACAATTTAATCAATTATCTCCATCACTGCTCAGACATGAGGGTTCTCACAGTCCAATGTAAATCCTGTTGGGGTTAGTTTTCTGCGTGAAGATTCACCCACAGCATGCTGAGGCATGCAGACATGCAACATGGCTGTTACTAGTAGTGACACAGATATTCCATTTGAGCATGGCCAATATTAAACATTATGTATGTATTATGTTTGAAGAAAAAAAGGAAAAGTACTCAATAAAAAATCCAAACCTCTGTGAGTTTATATTTTTTAGTAAATTCAAAATGTTATTTTATGAGATGCTACAAGAAATATTAATATTAGAAGACCCTAAGAACATTTATTTATGTTATTTAAGAACAAACATTTATATAAGCAAATGTTACAGTTCAAGTGTTTTAAAATTTGTTGATGTGAATAAGGAAAGATTTTTCTTAGGAAAGATGAAGGTTTTATGGGAGAAAAACAAGATTTGATACTGGCCCAATCCAGCAATAATTTTATGACAACAAATCAAATTCAGTTCGAGACCTCTTACATAATTAATAATTGGTGATGGGTCTTTTTTGGTCTCTGACCTCTGCCATTTATTCTGTTTATACCTTTCTTTTGTTCCTCTCCTAGAGAGCTTACTAGGAAGTGTGCCAATCAAATAATCTTCAACATGACAGATGCTGAACAGTACAGGAAAACTAATGAAAAACAACAGCCTTAAGTTGTTTGTGCAAAATAAACCAAATAACTAATCCAGCTAGTGACAGACGTTTGAGTATCAACCTTTGATGGCGTATCTGGCTTGACGTTTAGCTCAATTGTTTAATGACTAGTGAAAGGTCATGAACACATTCCTGTTAAACCGAAGTACTGACAGGAACTTGACCCCCCTAAAAGCTTGTCCAAAGCTTTCAGTTTGCCCCTAGATCTCAGGTAAGAGGAGAACTGTGGGGAATTAACTATGATATTCCAAAGGAATAGTCTAGACACTGACAGACAGAAATAACATCTTGCTTTTGAATTACAAACCTGGTGTTGCAGCTGGTAACTTTTTAAATAAAGTAAGTAAATGCAGAAGAACAACTACTGGTTTCCATAAAACAAAGCTATCTCCTGCCTTAACACAACAGATCATTCAAATTTAGATCTTACGCAGACAACCATTATCACATCAGTACACTTCAATCACCACAAAGCCGAACTTTACCAACTTCCAGCTCAACAGCAGGGGAAAGTTAAAGAAACAGGTTGTTCCAAAAATACTTCAAATTAAATATCCTTGGAGGACCCAGACATTAAAAATATTATTTCATGTCAAGTCTCCTCTTTTGAACTTTCACTCATCCCTACTTTAAATTTATAAAACATTTCAGTATAACAAAGCACATTACAGGAAAGTCATTTGGAAGAAATAGAACATGGATCCACACTCACCTGAATTTGCAACTCTTGGGGCTTGACTGTGCTCATTTTCAGAGATATGCCATCATTCTTCACTTTTTAAATTAGAACAATATGCACAGAAGTTTAAAATACAGTGGAAACTTCCCCCGTGTATTTAGCTCATACAGCTGGACAGTTGCTGATGCCCAGGTAGCACTGTGCTACTTTGTGAGAAATTTCAGCATCTTTTCTGTTGAGAGTTTTGTCATTTTGAACCCAGTGTCACAGCTCCTGAGGGACGGTGTGTGCCTGGAACCAGACAGGTTGGATACCCCAAAACAGGAATTCCAGTGTCCCCACATTCTGAGTCACTAAACTCAGCACAATTTTCTAGAATTTATCCCAAGAACCAAAGAAAAAAATGCAGTGTTTCAATGTTTGTGTTTGATACACGTCCTCTGTATTGGAAATTAAATCTCAGTGCTCTTTTCACCTTTTCTTCAGTACAGTTTTCCATTACCAAAACTAACAGCATGCAACTGCTTTATAATGCATAACTGAAGTTGGTTCATACGCTAAAAACTTGGATCAGTCTGTTTATCAGGGTCATGTAGGGATAGATGTGTCCACAAATGAAAAATTCATAGCAGCTTCTGATTACAAGAGAATTTCTGTAATACTTATGGTCTCAGAATGGCTTGTTATAAGAATCAATACTTTCTGGGAAAAGCACAAATTGTGTCCAACAGTCTAATTCACTTGTTGCATAACACAATTTAGAAATAAGTCACCAAAAGTCAAGTACAAGCACTCCTTTGAAATCCAAATTATTTATTTGAAAAATCAATGAGCGCTTACTTTTGAGGTTTTTTCTTAAAACTCTACATCACTTAAAAAATTAATAAAGAGGTTGTAGGACAAGAAATAAAAGAGATCAATTTTAATTTGCCAAGGGTTACCATCATTTTAAAGATGCAGTTTACTAGAAGGAAGAGAGAGAGAGAGAAAAGGGAACTGTAAGAATGGCGACAGTCTAGATAAACTGAAGGATAAGAGCATGACCAGCCCTCCCCATTTTTATAAAATTATTCCAGTCTCAGGTTTTTCCTCTCTGCTTTTGAATGCCTTTGTCTTATTTTGTCTTGAGAATCAGATCATGATTTTAAGAGTACCAGTTCCAGATTTTTGTGATGTGTTTCTCCTTTTCCTGAAAAATGCAGGTTAGTTTTAGATTTTTAAGCATACTAAAGGACTTTTAAGAAGGGATTTCCATGATGAAACATTTATACAGATAAGAGAAAAGGGAATAGTATTCTTACAATGAAATCCTAACTTAATACTTCACATTCAAATGTTAAGAACTGTCGTGCTCTCTTTCTCTATTTTCCTAACACATAGTTAAAATTAGTTTTAGTATTATTTAGGATGAGGCAATAAAATATCAATCATTTGTGCTGTAAGTGGACTATACTGTGAGCTTAGGGAAGTAATACTTTAAGAAATTACAACTTTGGATTTTATGGTTCTAGCTGTATTTGGTATGGTAGAGGTTAACCACTCTTTACCTGTTAGCTCATATTTCATAAGAGAGAAAGAAAAGGCTTTTCTCTCCGATAGCAGGAAATTTAAAGACTTTCATTCTAATCTTGTAAGGCTGTAAAAATATTTAATCTTAGCTATAACTTTTTCTGTCTCATTTCCACTCCCTGGGAGAGCTTGATCTTATTAAGGGCAATCTTTAGCAATTTGCATTTTGCTGGCCTTCCTGGAGTTTGCCTCTTATTACTTTAATGAAGTTCTATTTCTGGATATTGAAGGTGCTTGCCTACAGGACTTCAGGAGGCTCACACCTTTTAATGGTATTGCAAACACTGTACCCACTAGCCCTATTTATTAAATCTATTACAATTTATGGTGCTGGTGCATAGGTAGGGCTTTTCTTCATGCTTTGGATTTCAGCAGCATATTGATGGAACCAGCAACTCATCAATAAGCCACAACAAAAGATTATTTGTGACTGAAATTTTTATACAAATGTTATAAATTATTTTTCTTTTCCTATCGATGTGATTGCAATTGTGTCATTATTAGGCCACTGACCCTCTCTTTCTTTTTCTCTCCTTTCGCTTCTCTCTTCTCTCTTCTCTGTCTCTTCTTCCTCCTTCTCTGCACCACTAAAGATGTAGGCTGTTCTTCTACTGATGGAATTCTATCCAGGCTCTTGCGGGAATTGCATGAAGGGTTGGATTTGTGCAGCCATTGCAGCTAACAAGACGATTCTGAAGGATACTTTAAGCAACCGGAAAACCCCTCCCCAAAAAAACCCCAAATTTGAAATGCAAACCCGATAGGAATGTGAGGACACAGTGGTGGATCCTGGAGGGATCGCCGAATCAGAGAGATTTCAATAGGGGAAAGCATTAGAAAAATAGGATAGGCAAGACAGATTGGGAATTGAAGATTCAGAGCAACATGAGCATGAAAGGACATAACCTCTGACTAAGCAATCTTTACTAGCATTTGTAGATGTTTATCAAATCTGATTTTCATCATCTTCGATTAATGGGTTAAATTAAGAATTGAGGGATGCTGTGGAGAAATGTGTTTCCTGCAGGCTGAAAGAAAAAGACTGCAAGAGCCCTGTGAGAACTGGACGTAGATCACCACAGTGTCTTTTCCACCAGCCATCTCAAGCAGATAAATATATGACCATAGTTTGTCAAGACACCCATGTAAGATCCCTACTCTTCCTTTTTCACCTACAGTGTCCTGAGGTACAGCAATTCTACATTAAATAATTTTAAAATGCTAATATCTGGAAAATCAAAACATACATTTATTAAACTATTAGAGAGCATCCAAGGAGGGCAATGAAGATGGTGAAGGGCCTTGAGGGGAAGCTGTATGAGAAGTGTCTGAGGTCACTTGGTCTGGTCAGCCTGGAAGAGAGGAGACTGAGGGGAGATCTTACTGCAGTTACAACTTTCTCGAGAGGGGAAGAGGAGGGGCAGGTACTGATTTCTTCTCTGTGGTGACCAGTGACAGGAACCAAGGGAATGGCCTGAATCTGTGCCAGGGGAGGTTTGGGCTGGATGTTACAGAAAGGTTCTTCACCCAGAGGGTATTTGGGGACTGGAACAGGCTCCCCAGGGCAATGGTCACAGCACCAAGCCTGACAGAGCTCAAGAAGCATTTGCACAACGCTCTTGGACACATGGTGTGTCTCTTTGGGACAGTGCTCTGGAATGCCAGGAGTTGGACTTGATGACCCTTGTGGGTCCCTTTCAATTCAGCATATTCTGTGATGTACAACTCCATTTGGTTTAATAAAGCAGGAAATTAATTCTCTCAATGCAGTCTCAAATAGAAGTTATCCAAAGAATACATTGCCATTAAATACTAGTCTCACAAATTACTTCTTTTTCAGGAATTTCCCAACATTTTCTGCTTCACCATTTGCAAACATAATAACAAATGCCAGGGTACTCTTTTTACAAAACTTTGATATGCAATGCTTGCTGAAACTCATTCCACTTGTTTGCAATTATATAGTTTCAAAATAATGTTTTAAACCAGAGGAAGAACGAGACTGAGAGGATCTTTTTGCATGTACAGCATAACTTCTTTTAAAATATTTTATTAAGGATACTGAGATACAAAAGAGAAAACCCTTAACTGTCTTCTAAATAAATAACATAGCAAATTCTTTTTATTTTAGATATATATCTATCTCACTAAATTATAGATTTGCATATTTCACTTTGACCATATGCCCCGAAGAATGTAAAACTGCATATAGCATATAATGCAATAGCATATAATTTAATTTTTGATACGAAATCAATACTATTCTGGGTGTAGGTTTTTTGTTTTGTTTTTTTTCCCTTAACTTGAACTGAAAACTTTAGTATATCATTTTTAAAAGTGTAGTATCAGGGTTAACTTAGTGGGAAAAAAATTGGACCAGTTTCTTTGAATCAGGTGTTTTAAAAAGGAAGTGTATAGTAGTATAACTGTTAAAATACAAATGTAAATAAGTTATTTATCTCCAATTAAATGGTTGTTTCTGAAAAGTGGATGAAGAGCTAGAAAATATAATTGCTTTAAAACATTGAACATTAAAAGTAACTTTAAAAATAAAAGTGATTTCAAGGATTGTTGCTCTCTTTTTAATTCACATAATATGTGCATGTTTGAAAGATAATGCAGCTGAAGAAAACACAGCAGAGCTCTGTAACATTCTGTACATTGAGAAATCATGAGATAATTGGCAAGAAATGCACCAGAACATCTTGCTGTTTTGGTATTTCATTAAGCATGTGTACTCTGAACAAGAATAAAGAATATTCATTTACTGATATGTATGGAAAAACCCTATATAAGCACTACTCTGGATTAGCTGCCACAATTGTACTCAATAATAGATGAAGAAGGAGATTTCAATTTCCTAAGGCAAACAGGATGGTGCTTATTTAGAATACAAACCCTTAATTCATAATGTATAGTCCCTTTGTCTAAAACATGAAGATGAGAAGCAAACTGGGATTTTACTTAAATTAAAAAAAAAAAAAATAAGAAAATGTTCCGAATTACCATTTTGTTAGTAAGAAATTACAGAATAATAAAACACTTGACTAATGAAGCTGGTGAAAGGTCTGGAGCGCAAGTCTCACAAGGACTGGTTGTTTATCCTGGAGAAATGTAGGCTCTGGGGGACCTTATCAGTCTCTGCAACTACCTGAAAATACAATAGCAATGTGGGGATTGGTGTCTTCTCTTAAATAACGTCATGTGACAGGAAATGAGGAAATGGCCTCAAGTTACACCAGGGAAGCTTTAGATGGGATTTTAGGGGGAAAAAAAAAAAAAGAAAACAAAANNAAAAAAAAAGAAAACAAAAAACCAAAAAAAAAAACAACATGGAAAGAGTTATCAAGCACCGGAACAGGCTGTCCAGGGAAACAGTCCAGTCACCATCCCTGGAGGTATTAAAAAGTTGTTTAGATGTGGCACTGATGGACGTGGTTTAATCTCTCAGGACTCGGCACTGCTTGGTTAACAGTTGTACTTGAACTTGGAGGTGTTTTCTACTGTAGCTGATTCTGTGATTCTAACCATGGCCTGGAGACATTCCCAATATACAATTTCTCAGCTATAACCATGTATGCATTGCTGTGACTTTTATGTTTCTGGAGAATGATGTTTCTGAAGTGTCCTGGTTTTGGATGGGATAGAGTTAATTTTCCTCCTAGTAAGTGATACAGTGCTGTGTTTTGGATTTAGGATGACAATAATGTTGCTGACTCACTGATGTTTTAGTTGTTGCTGAGCAGGGCTGACATTAAGTCAAGAACTTTTCAGCTTCTCATGCTCTCCTGCTACTGAGTAGGCTGGGGGGCACAAGGCAGTAAGAGGACACAGCTGACCCCGATTAACTAAAGGGCAGTTGTGATGCTGTGCACAGCATATAAACTTGGGGAAAAACTGGCCAGGGGTCTACTGCTTGGGAACAGGCTGGGCATCAGTTGGTTGGTGCTGAGCAATTGGTTTCATTTACGTCACTTGTCTTCCTTGGATTTAATACCTCTTTTGCTAATAATTGCATTTCAATCATTAAAACTTTCTCAGCCCCCAGATTTTCTTACTTTTAGCCTTCCAATTCTCTCCTTCAGCCTGCCAGGGTGAGTGAGCAAGCAGCTCTATGGTGCTTAGTCGTTGTTTGAGATTAAACCTTGACACAGAAATTAAGTCTGCAGTGCATTTTTCTCTCAACTACAGGTTAGAGACAAAAAGAGATAAAAAGATATACCTTTGCTAAATAAAGGTTGTGTTTGATGTGTGTTCTGCTTATCTGACAGTTTAGAAACGGAAGGAAATTTTGGGATTGAAAATCAAGAGCATCATAAGAAAAAAATCATGCATCTGACAATTGCAGTGAAATAATTGGGGCAGTTCAAAAAAATAAGAGACGATTTAGACAACTATTGTAAGGAGGAGATATATTCAGTAAAGACAGGGGAGGAAAGCCTACGACTTTGCAAAAGTCTGGGTTTTCTTAGCATCCATGACATTCAGTACACTTCTGGATCAAAACTAGTATTATATCAAACAACTATTGCGTATTAATTACACAATTTATGTATCATTATAATTATAAATGTAAATATACAATATATTATCAAATATAATATCATTTATTGCAATTATAATTATTAATTAAAGTTTAAAAATAAATTTCTGAATATTTTATCCTGATATGCATTTATTTGAGGTTTTTTTGTCTAACCCCAAATTTAGTCTAAATTTGTATCATGCAAAGCAGTTGGGAATAAAGACTCCAGAAACTCTTCCTGAACTGGTGGTGGTTTTGGTACTCTTCTTGATTCATTCTTCATAATGCTGAAAGCCATGATTAGTACCACATTTTCTCCCCAGTCTTTTTTTTTTTTTTTT